>RJWH01002151.1:0-262170 GCA_004363575.1 Solenodon paradoxus
CTTATTATTTCAATATGGATTGGGGATGAATTCTTACTGACTTCAAATGAAAGATTCCAAGTATCCCAGAGCAAATGAACACATGCTTATTTGGATTTTGTTTTCTTTGCCCAAACAGGAAAAGCATTTATCATGCTTTTCACAAAAACACCGCTCAGATCTTTCCTGTCACTCTAGGCCCCCAAATCTTTTTTAATGAAGGTGTAAGGTCCATACAATGAATAAGATAGCACATCTTTATATTCATCGTCATAAACAGTTACCTATTCCAAGTATAAGACTTTATTTTCAGGGCTGGCTTTCACTAAATCTCTGTGAATGCTTAGTAAGCACATTTTCAAATCAATGGATCAAAGTATGTGTTAAGAATACATCACCAGCAGCAATTAAGACCTATTTATTTTTATTAAATTTTATTGAGGGACAGCATCATATTATATGCACATGCATGTGTGTGTGTGTGTGTATATGTTTAAGGTGTGCATCATTGTGAACCAACATCTGTTTATCATACATTAAGTTCATAAGCAACTAAAAACTAAGCATAGATGTACCTGGGACATTGCTGTGCCTGGCACCTGTCTGGGACCTGCTAAGTGTCTTCCCCACTTAACAGCAGCCACCAGCCTATGGAAAAGGCAGGGCTAATCCCCACTTCTCAGTGCAGGAAGCTGAGAGGCAGAGATGTTGAGCCACTGGCCCGAAGGTGGCACAGGGGCAGTCAGGCAGGGTGAGGATGCTAATCCATCTGTGTTCGGCCCCACAGCTGTGTTCAGCCCACAAGTACCTGCTTTTTTCTGGGACGGCAGCTCCAGCTCCAGTACTTCTCAGCGAAAATGGTCAGAATGGCTTTGCGAAATATTTTGGGTTACCGATTTTGAAAAATTGAGTAGCTTATCAAATTACTAATGATTGCTCTTCAGAGAGGCTTTGTTTAAGGAACATTTACTTTGCTCAATGCTAGAACATTTTCACTTAAAAGCCGCAGCCTTTCACTTCATTTGCTGAATAAAGCAAATGAATATTTTCATCTTCTGATAATTAATTGACCTAAAAAATTTGTTTTTCTGAAAACACACTGTTGATGTCTACATTTTCATGTGTTTCACTGAAAGAGTGGGAACTGTATTTAGACATCACGGAGCATTCACATCAAGCCAGCACTGGGGGGCTCACGGGAAAGCTTGAGAAAGGGGAGAATGAACGTCATGTCAGCAAAAGTGGTTCAAAGGGACCAAGTTTTCTCCAGGTGAAGAAAAGCACATTTACTAGAGTATGTGAAGAATACAGGAAGTCTCACTTAATGTGGTTGAGAGCTCTGGGAACTGCGATTGTAAGCCAAGCGAGGTCTAACGAAGCTCATGGATCACGTCTTTCCCTCAAACACTGACTCGGCTTGCTCTGTGTCTTTTTCTTCTCATCAACATTATAAGGAAACCACAGTATTGGAGGACCTGTTCTAATAAAATGAAGAAAATCTTTTATCTACAATGTTTACTCTAGGAGATAGTCAACCGTTTTCATCAGGTCCTTGAGTCAATATGAACGATTCCTAATGCTCCATAAATAAGCAAACATACAACTTCCTGTGTCACACAGAACTTCTTTCTTCCTTTGTGTGGTTACACATTATGTCTACAAACACTACCGGTGACCAGTAACTGTCAGACCACTGCTGCGTGCTTGCCCTCGGGCAGGGACAACTGAATGAAAAGAACCACTTCTCATGATTTTTGGATGCAAAGAATCATTCACTTCAAACTTAAGACTACAAACTGGCATCACAACAAACTGCTAAAATATACACATACATCATGGTAACCTATGAAAACAGAGGAAATAAATTTTTATATAGTTTCCAGACATTACACATTTTAGAAAGCACAAGCAAAATATTTCTCTAAGCTGTGTAGGCATTTCTTCATTCATTCATTTAACATATTTAATAAATGTCCATTTAAAAGTGCCAGGTTCTAGAACAGTTTGCTCTGCGAATTATTTCTGTACGTATTTCTCTTAGTTTCTTGCTTTCTCTCTGTCTCATCGGGGGAGGCTGACAGAATATGGTGAAATATGTGGGGTGCTGGGCCTATCAGAGCAGTGCAGGAAGAAAGGACGAAAGCAGATTATTATGAGCTACTGCATAAAGAATGGAGCTCAGAGATCATGTATTAAAACTCCCTTTCAACTAGAATTTGCCAAAAAGTCACTGTAAGAATGACTTTCAGAAACCCTCACTGTGGACAAAGATCTCGCAATGCCAAGAATGATCACATCTGGTACATGCGTCTGAGTCAGACACAGTGAAATTCCTAAGGACAAGCACTGCAATCGTTTGGGCCGCTTCCACTCCCAGAAACCTCTAAGCGCGACTCTACGGGAGAACCACAAATAACGCCTGTGGCCTCAGTGTTAGATGGGGCACAGGAGCAGTTGCTACTGACTGAACCCTTCCAGGGGCCAGGTGCAGGGTTGGAGGTGGGGAGGTCACACCTGTATGACTTTTGATCCTCACTGCCAATATCCCAGGGGAGCTTCTTCTCATTTTTAAGAAGGTCAATGTCCCTACTACTACTCTTCTCTTCTGTTCTCTTTCTTTTTTCGGACCTTGCTATAATTCATCTGCCCATTCCTTCTCTGGTCATCTCCTTAAATTAGGTTGGTTCACCTCCAACTAGCACAGGACTGCCCCCCAATGCTGCTGACCGATGTCCCCACAAGTGTGAATGGACTGCCCTCCCCCAAGTGTGTCGTGAACCGTCCATCCCCACATGTAGATGCAAACACATGACTTTCACTGGCTTCCTCATGGTGAGGATGCAGGTGTGGGCCTCTTGTGGATGCTTCAGGACTTTGCAGAAGTGAAACGGATTTTCCCTCATGTTCTGGTTTCACGGAGCTCAAAGCAAGTGCTCCAAAGTCCTCATTTAATTTATTTTGAGCAGGGCTTGGGGTAACTCATGGCCTTCCCTCTGTCTGAAGGCTTTTCTCAGGATTAGTGACAGAGGGAGGTAAGAGGGCATGAGATGCAGTGCTGGGAATTAAAATGTCACCCTGGAAAGGAAGCGTTCCTGTGGTAGTGATGATGTTTTCCAGGTCACACACTGTGCTCCTGACCAACCCAGCTCCATGAGGGGAAGATAATCCACAGGCTGCAAAATCCAAGGTACCAAGGACCCTCTTATTTCTGCTTATTTCTATAATCAAGAAAGATATCTTCTGAGTATCCAAAATGAATGCATATAAGCAGAAATATGTGAGACAATGCGGGGAGGAGGGTTACCTCATAATGTTTTAAAGGAGCTATTTATTTAAAGTCTATTTCACTCATTCCTATTCTAATCCAACTCAATAAAATTATATTCAATTATAGACTATTATTCTGAAAAGTTAAAAAAATATTCTGTTGTCCGTCCACATATGGAGATATTCACTGAGGTAGTCGCCATAAGGAAAAACAGGACCCATCACTGTATCTCAACTGATGCTGCAGAAGTCGGCAGTATTCATAAAATACAGATTTAGTTTAATCGTTGTACATCATTTTGTTTTTCCAAACAGGTATGATCATTGGCTGTACTGAGGAACAATCATGGATAGAGACTACAGTTTAACACAAATTTCTAATAATGCTGTAAGAGGCGTGGTACATTCCCTCCCCCCACCCACCCTAAGTTTGTGTAGTTTCATTCAACTGTGGGAACTTGTTACTTGGTCCTGTGAATGGTCAGTGCTAAGAGGTTATAGGCCTTGCTTGGGATTATCCATAAAGCTGGTCTGGATAATTTTTTTGGCTACAAGTTTCATAATATTTTATTTTTAAATTCTTTTTACACTTTTATTTTTATGATTTTAATCGGTAAGTAATTCATTCAATCGTAAGAAAAAAGATGGTCTTTGATTTTAGACGCAGGTGCCACTTTCACCCACAAGGTGGCAGTGTAATTCTATTTTCTGCACTATTCCGCAGGCTCCCGCCCCAGAGATGCTGTCATTCTAGCTGCATCTTGAGCTGGGCATTCTTAAGTGTCTTCATTATCCTGGACTATCAGCCCAAATCAGTTCCAACAGTAAAGAAAACCAAAACCAGATGAAATGAATAAAGTTGCTTCCCCAGTGACAGCTTTGATTTCTTTCGCCAGACACCCTGAACAGATAGGTGCTCTGATGACAGCAAATTCTGAAAACAGTAATTTGGCGGAGTTGGGATGGCTGGTGAGATTAGCTGCAGAAGCAGCAGACACTTTGGTTGCTTTGAAGCAGGTTTAGGTCAGTAATGATAGTCATTACCACTTCGCAGCTGTCCTCCTTGACGCATAATTACACCTCATGAGAGAAACCACCTCCACTCATGATCCTTCACTGAGGGACGAAACAAGGTCAGAGACCCAACCCCATGGGAACCCCGCCTTCTTGGTCATTAGGAGGTGTGGGAATCCTGTGGTGAGATGACAGTTTATGAGCTACAGAATTACAAGCAGATGTAACAATGCCTGAGGAGCCAACTTCAGCTTCTCTGCCGTGCTCCTGTCCTGGGAGGCCCCGGCGGACACTAAGTGACCCTCCCCACAGAACTTCCCACCTACTGAAACCGTTTCAAGCTCAAGCACTTATGTTCAGCTAGATTTCTCTTCAGATTAAAGGGACTCTGACAGGGGCACACCTGATACACAGAACTCCGTATGAGTGAGAGCTACTAACCCCGTCTGCTGCAAACACAGGGAAGCACTTAAGCACATACTTACTGGCCATCTTGCTAAGTAAGGCACAAAGGTTCTCTGCCAAATAGGGTGGTTTCAAAGATCTCCCTGTTTCTCTCCTGCCCTGAATTGGGGGAAATACAGCCCAAGAGCAGAAGGTGACAAAGGACTGCAAGGTAAGATTTTCTGGATGATAGTTCCTGAAATCATTTTCTAACATCACTATAGAGTAATATCGTGATATTTCTTCCTGAAGCAGCTGAAGAGGAGTTCACCACCTGTGAGACAAGTGAAAAGAACCAGAAAGCCTTCACATTACTGGAGTGACCTTGTTACCAAGGCTTGTTGTTGAAGGCAGAGAAAGCCAGGCATTCGTTCCAAGAGCAAGTTATAAATCCTTAAGGCCTCCTGTCAGCGTAACCTGATTACTTTTCATCATTACCAGGCCTATTGATCTACACGGGAAATGGGAGAGCTGGGTTTTTTGGGGGTTGGTGAGGAGGGGGCATGGGTATGTGTGGCAGCCACTTGTTTTCCAAAATACATTAATTAAACTTACGTTACAGAAATAATAAACTTTATCCTAACTTGAAAATCAATTCCCAGGGTTCATGAGATTTTTAAAATAGATGTCGAGATGGGGAGAGCGGAGAGACTGGATTCTTATAGCTTAGGTGAGGAGCACAGGTTTTCATTGAGGGAGGTTTCAGAAAGGCTGCAATTGGGCTCTCGGCTCTATTTTTCCCTGTACTGCGTTTTTGCTTATCTGGTCTCAAGGTTTTTTGCGGGCAGGGATGTGTCCACCTCATTTCCCATCAAACTCTCAGCATCCACAGGAGCTGGCAAATAGGACTCAGATATGAAATGTTTGTTGAGTACTTGTTTCTGTAGCAAGAGTGATGAGAGATTCCTAATCTGACTCTCAAAACAAAGGTTTATTCATTTATAAGGTAAGAAAAAGACAAAGGCATGAACACATCAAGCAACTGGTTTAAAAAAAAACAACAAACACAAGTGGTGTTAAGGCAAACCCTTACCCCTGGAATGAACAAAGACCCTGGCTTCTTTGTCACGCCACTGATACAACTGAGCATCTCTTGAGAAAAGTTTCTACCCTGGAAATGCTAGCATCTCTGCTCCTGGCTCCTCCAGTGGTCCTCTGACTCCCTTCCCCATCTCATCTCCGAGGGCCCTGAGGCACTCTGCTCTTCCTGCCCTCACCAGAGGTTGGCCACACATTTCTCAAAGTCAAGGAACCTTAAATCCTCTTGGCCCTCCATGATTTTTATCTGATGAAAGCCTCACCAGGCTTTTGGTCTCAGCTTAAATGCCGCTTCTTTGGAGCAGCCTTCCTCTTACTCTTCTCCCTTTCTTCCTTCCTGCCTGCCTACTCAACTCAGTCCTGCCTACTTCCTTCCCCTTAAAAAAAAAAAAAATTCAGAAGAGGAAAACCATTCCAGAGAAGCTGGATACTGACCACACCTTCAGAGATGGTAAGAAATTGAGGAAGAAACTTTTTCTCAGTCTTCTCAAATGAAGCTCGAATTCGGTGGGGACAGGAGCCTACTGGCGAGACTATCTGGTAAAACGCCAGGGCTCGGCCTCGTTTCTGGGTCCCTAAGAGGCTTCTCCACAGCGGTTTTGACTCAAAGCTTGAAAAATAAAACAACGAGAGCCCAAATGAGCATACACTCTGTGCCAACCACGTTCTACAGCTTACGTTTCTGAATCCTTACAGCCCTTTGAAGTAGGTACCACTGCCTGTATTTTATGAACGAAAAAATCGGAGCGCAAAGGTCAGCACACTGTCCAGGGTCTGGCAACTGCAGGTCTCCTTCGCAGAGTCGTGAGGCCAGCACTGTGTTCACCAAGTCTAGGCCCACCTGCTGGACAGGTGGGGACAGGGGCGCGTCCTGGCAATATGCCCATCACTCCAACCTGACTTGTTTTTGGAACCAGAGAGAATTTTCAGGCCCCTCTGATTTGCCCCCTGCTAGTCTCAGCTCCATGTTCATCAGGGGCCATTTCTCCAGGGAGGGAGAGAGCTGTACAGCGCTGGCCCTGCTGCCGCCCTGGAGTCCCCAGAGGGACGCTCGCAGGACAGTTCACAGGGCCTGAACTCTCCCACTCTGGTAAGCACTGCCTCGCAATGTTTGCTTTTGGCTTCTGACACACAGTGATTCAACCACCTGTTTCTCCCATAACACAGTTGATCCCTGAGTAACTTGGGGATTAAGAGCATCTTACAGCAATGAAATATCCACATAAAACTTATCTACAACGCCTCCATACCCATGTGTTCTGCATTCACTAATTCCAAGAACAAACATCCCTCTGACATTGATTCAAACTGTGTATGTGGAATCCACAGATGGAAAAAATAAATTCCTCGGGTAAATTTGGACCACTACAGTTCAAACCTGTGTCGTTTAAGGGTCAACTGTAATTAAAAGACTTGACCAAACATAAACTTCAGTTTCTTTGCTGGGAAGTTCAGAAATGAACATAAATGCCTTTTAATTCTCCACTCACAGTTCAGGATATTTCAAAGATTAGATTCATGTTACCACTTGGTTAACAAATGCTCCTGTATCTGTTCCAGACGAATCAGCTTTCACCACGTCCACACCTAACCAGGTTACCTCCTGGAGACTGCCCATCAAAGGAGCTTTATTCTGGGAAAGGTCAACTCTCAAGCAGAATGGAAGAGTTAGAAGACAATTTAAGCCACATGAGTTCTAGTTTGTAGCATAGGTCTCATTATGAGTGAGGTAAAGCAGTCTGTGGTCTCTACCACACCTTTTGATGTATTTCTACATTTATATGTCAGGGCTGCTGACTTAACTGTTTAATTTCCTACTTGGGCACTGGCCAGAATGTGGCTCAACTTACTACCCAGTGTTTACGATATCCTAGTCATCTTTAATTCTCATCTTTGCTACATTTTGAAAATATATTGAGAATTCTTATAAAAATGCTAAGAATATATTATAAAATTGGCAGATAAAATACTTTTTATTGACTCTTGAAAAACAGCATCTTCAAAAAGAAAAATCTCTGCAAGTGACTTCTGGTGTTACAGAGAACTGCCTGGGTCTGGGGAGATGTCTCCAAGAGTGCCTAGCTTGATGGAAGTTAACACAGAACCTGCATTTGCAAACCTAAATTCCCAGGGTTTTTCCTCTAAGGCTTTCAGCCAGGAGGGGGCAGGGTGCAGATGACTCAAAGGGTCTGACTATCAGGTCCCTGGTGGAAGAAGTGAAAAGGTCATGGCCTTTGTGCAGCAGAGCTTTTCAAAGGCTGGTCCTGGAGCAGAAACCTCAGCATCATCTGGGAATCTGTTAAAGATGCAGAATGTTGGTTCCTCCTCAAGGTTTAAAAACACACGCTGCGGTTGGTGCTGGGAAACCTCTGCTTGAACAAGCCCTCCAGGAACAATGATGCATGCTGAGTTTGAGAAGATTGTTCCAGAAGAAAACAGTGAGTCTCACACTCTAACATGTCTGCGATCACCTGGGGATCTTGTGAAGGTGCAGTTTCTGTGTTTCCACCCATATATAATGTCAGGCTAGGCTGCTGGTCTGAGGCCCACGAGTGCAGTAACAGGAGTGTGGATGCTCATCTTTAGCCAACTAAAGGTGAAAGGTCATCTAGTCAGACCCCTAGTGCTGACATGACCTTCATCTTACTTGAAGTCACATGAAGATGAGGTGAGAGGGGCTCGGTGCCCTGAGGGTCCCCTCTCGATTCTCATGTAGGAACTCACTCTAAGGTCTCCTGAAATGGCAGTGGGCAGGCATGTCTCCAGCACTTGGAGGCACAGACTGAGGTTCTACTCTGTTCTTTCCCACTACATGACTGTGTAGCCGGAAACAAGTTCAAATTCTCCCATGCCTCAGTTTCTCCTTCTATAAGATTTATTTCCAGTTCTCAGATTCTATCATTTTGTAAAAGTAGCCAGTAGATTCCTAAGGCCTAAACCAGAAACTTAGGACTTTCCACACACAGGGAAATGTTTACCCTGTAAGACCTGAAATTCTCAGTGTGATCAATGGTTTCAGCTCCGTTGAAAGACCAGTCTTAGCGATTCCCAGGAAAGCCTGATGAGGCCACCCCAGCTTCACAGACGTCAGGAGGAGACAACACAGGGCACCTCTTCTGTAGTGCCCGGTGCCAGGAATCCATCCTGCTAGCCCCCAAAACATCAGCTATACTTGTGGCGACACCACCATTCTGCACCAGTGACAGGACTGATGCAGAGTCTCTATTTTTGCATGACTGTCTAGTTAGGATGTTTACACATTTACTTTTTATATTTTAACCTTTAATATGTATATAGGTAAATTTATATATAAATTTATAACTATTTATCTATGTATACAGTCTTTGTACAAAATGCAAGGACCAAACCAAACTATGCAGGTGGGCAAGCACAGGGAGACAGAAAATGCTACCTCTGGAAGCTTTTGAAGTCTTTTACATGTGCGTGCCCCGGTTTTGGAAAACCTCAGGCAGCAAGTATGAAAGGAATGCATCTGATTTCCAATCTCAGTACTTAGAAAGGTTGAGGAGTTTCCAAAGGTGAAAGAGCATTCTGGAGACTCTGTCTGTTACTAAAGATAGCCAGCTCTTTGAGTTGGTTTCATGACTAATATCTCTGATGATATGTCTTAACCTTTAACAATAAGGCACAAAGTGAGTTCTCCTCTCTGACACTGTACAAATCATTAAACAAACAAATGCCAATACCTGCTATGGGCCACGCCCTGTTTCATTTACTAATCACATTAGAATGAGGTTACACAGGTCTGCTGCAATTCAATTGCAAAATGTAGTTTGTAAGAGGTGAAAACTATTTTGAACTAAGTTCTTACTAGAGTACATGCCAAAGATGAAAAACCAATTATTGCTGAATTCCAAGCATGTGAAATCAGAAAAACCCTGAAAGCCGCAAGTCTTTTCACTTCCACCATATTGCATGCGAAACAGAATTTAGTTGCAATAATGGTGGCTTGATTCTGTTCAGCTTGACGCAGCTGCAGTGCCCTTGGACTGATGTTGTTTCAAGCTGAGAACTGTCCTCAATGTGTCTGGTAGATTCCAAAGATGGCCTTTGCATGTTCACAGGGTGGAAAGGACCACTTCCCGTGCACATACTCATCACAGGCAGGGTCAGCCAGCCTTGGAAGATGGGCTGGATTTCCAAAACCAGGGGGATTATCCCAACCTGTTTCCACCCACCTCAAAGAAGGGGGAAAAAAAAAAAAAACTGCTTTCACTTTAAGCTAAAGCAAAGCTTTTTGTTTGTTTTCATGGAAGAAGAGACATGTGCAATTAAAATCCTCTAGGGCATACAAAACTGGAACAAATCAAGTCACCTGCTGAGGAAAAGGAAGGGAAGGAGAAAGATGTGAAAATGCTGTGGTCAGAATGCAGGGCACTGCATGCCATGTCTGAGCAGGCAAGGGGAATAGACTTGGGGGATTTACCTGGTAATTTTACCATTTTGTCTAAAGTTGGCCTTAATCCCTGGGGTTCTCTGTGAAATCAAGAATGATGTATGTATATACAAGCCTGTCTACATCGATACATTTAGTTTCCTTTCCTCTTCTGCCCAATTCAGGAAAGATAAAACTACAGTGACAGATGTAGGGGTAAAAAAGTACAACAAATAGTAACTGCTGTGGAGACTCTTCGGGAAATGGTCTAACTAGAATAAACATGGAAGTCAACCATCAGAACCAGCTACATTCTTTGGAAGAGGTTTATGCTCATTACAAAGACTATTAATATCCTGGAGAGCCAAAAGGACTTTGGATTCAATATAAGAGGCAAGGAATGTGGTGTAAACAGTAAGGACTTAAGGATCGATGACAGTAGGATAGAGGCAGGAGTTCACTTACGAACAGGAGAATATTTTCTTAGGTGGCTGAGTGTTCTGATGTGGTTTGACTGAATAACCAGCCAGGGTTTGTATCAAAGTGCAAGACCACCTGCTCCTCCATCTATCGATCAGTTTCACTTGCCTTCCTTTCCAGGTCACGTGAGCACATCGGCCATTGCACAGACACCTTCCTACAGTCTGGCTTCACAACACCTGGGATACTTGCCACTCCGCCTATGCCCAGGCATGACACTCAGCTATTCTGAAATTAACAGAGTTGGGGTGAGGCCCAAGAATTTTCATTTTTTACCTGCATCCTAAGTGATTCTGAAGTAGGTCTTTCATTGCTCAGAATTTGTTACAACACACGGAAGTGAGTGGGAGTCACTCACCGAGCCTTCGGACATTCAGAATTACGCAAAACTGACAGCATTTTGCCAGGAGAATTAGGAAAGGGCTACAGATGTTTGTGTAAACATGGCTTTCTTAAATGGTATTGTTTTCATGGGTCATCCTGTGAAAGGAAAAATCGAATTTCCTATAGAGCCCCAGTGGGCAGAGGCAGTGAAACTCCAGAAAAATCCATAGGGAGGGCTCCACAGGGCATCTCAGCTCCTTACAATACCACGCAGCTAATGTGATTATAAGACCTAATGGACTGAAACTAATGCAATTTTGAAATCTTCATAGCTAATGAAAATCACATCTTCTCCCTTAAGATTTCTATTTTCTGTTTGTAAATCATATGATTTAAATCATATGATGTAAATCATATGATGTAAATCAAATAGAAGTTATGAGTTAAAGCTGTGTTTATGAAAAGTCTTAGGATAATTTGGAGAGCTTTATGTTTTGAATTTCACAGTGATTTCCAGTTGAAGGATTACATTGGGAACTTGCATTATATGCTATAGTATTAAGAACTTTTGGAAAGCCCTAGAATATGGGTTCACAGAACTGATATTTGAAAGATAGTCCTTTTCCCCCTGCTGAGTGAATTCAAAGCACATTTTTATGTCAGGTAGTCACTCTTGCCCCAATTTTCATTTTCTTTGGAAAACAGAAAGCAAGAAGTCTCCAGATTACACAGAGCTAATATCAGGGTATGGCTTCGTCACCTCCCCTCACTGTGCTACACTATCATCCACTGTCAGGAAGGTACTTTTAAAAGACATTAAATTATGAGGTAGGTGAGTGGCCTATAGTGAACTAGCAAGCTTTGGAGACTGAGAGAACATCTTAGAGATGTGCTGTGGAAAACTCAGGGAAAAAACACATCTGAGTATCTAAGTTACTCAGTTTTATTTATGAATTTATAAATTAATTTAATTAATTAAAATTTAATTTCTTGACTACAACTTGTATATCTGGAGAATAAGGTAAAACTATTAATAACAAACAATGGCACATGGGAACTCAGAAATTCTGTGCATGGAGTCAGAAATGGGAACTCACTCCTCTCTGCTACTGAAGCTTTGAGTAGCATTGGGTGTGCTACAAGCAAAGACTATGTGAGTGGTGCCTGGCAGTGCTGGAGAGGTACTTCAGTTCTGAAGACAAGCTGTGGGAATATCACAGTGAGTCTTTGATCCTGAGAGGGTCACTCTTTAATTCTGATGCCTCTGTTATAGGAAAACGCAGGAAAAATAACCTTACAAAATGGAATAAGGTATGTTTTCAGAACAAAGTAGAGTCATTTAAGAAAACCAACACTGTTATTAGCATGAAGTTACCGCTATTAGGAAAAGAAGTTAATATTTATCATTGTAATGCTCTGTATTAAATCATCTTAGCAAAGCGACTGACTCCATCACAGTTCTTTCCATAAGCAATTATTTATAATGGTGATGTAGTTTCTCAATACTAATTGCAAAACAATATAAAATTATATCTTAACTTGAGAATGATTTTGTTTTACTACATTTTCTAGGTCTTTCTCCAAACCTTTTAAAGTTTGACTTTATTTCTTAATACACTGGCATATTGCAATGTATCAAAAACAGATGTGCCCTGGTGGAGTAGTGGTTTGGTCAATTGCCTCCAATCAAAGCACACGCCACATAAATCCCAAGGACCGGGATTCGCATTCTGGGCTTATTGGGGGGAACAACCAAGATGTTCAACTAAAGAAACATAAAAGTAACATGCTTCTTTCTCCTCTCTCTGCCTGCCTGCCTGCCTGTCTACTAGCCTTCATTCCTGCCTGCACCTTTTCTTTAAAAAACAAAAACAACACATCAGGAAGGAGCAAATTTTAGGGACAACTGGTTCATGAGTAGTCACTGATAGACCGTTTTATCTTGCTGAGAACATGACTAACAATGCTCCTAGAAGTTCTGCAACATTCACTAGTCAGAAGCCTTTAACTCTGTAGCTAGGATCTATGTAAGACACCAAGGTATATGATTTCAGTATAAGGAAGCCACATCTCTCCTCCCCTGACCCCTGTCCCCCGCTCACATACACACACTTTCCTGTGGCTCAGGTGGCTAAGGCACAGGCTATGAACACTGAGATGAGACTGGAGATGAGGTGGTGTGGGGGTGGGGGCTTGCAAAACTCTCAGTATAGTTCCCAAATTGTTCACACTTTTCCAAATACTGATTGAGACAACCATCACGGTAAGATAGGCTGACAGATCAAATTCCAGTCTTTTACATTTCCTATCACAGTTGTGATCTGGCCCCCTTTCCTGTAATTTATTACTGGATCTGGTTTTCAGATGAAATGTAGGGGTCCCTCCTGCCACTGATAACTGCATACTAATATCCTCCATATTGCGGTGGATGCGATCCCGAGGTAGCGGCGACATTAGGTAGCAGCTGATCTTACTAGTTCATGTCATTAAAAGGTGGATTTTATAAAATATTAATATAAGAAAGTGTCAGGATCTATTTACCCAAATTTCTTGGTAAAACATTACTAACATTTTCCTCAAGGGTAGGACATAAAGCTGTTCATGTCTTTGTAATAAACTCTTAGATATTTTAATGATTGGAAGAAGAACTTTATCTGGATGAATTAGTTTGATTCTTTTGACAACTAAACGATGCACAGAAAAAAATCGTATTTCCTTTTCTCTTTCCCCCTTTGGTTGGAAGCTCAAAGCTGTAATTATCCCTCAATTACAGCAATTACTTTAGTCTAGCTCTTTCTTTCCTCCCTACAGCAACCCAATTACAAGTTTGTGATTTTATATACTTTGAAAAATCTTTTATGTATCTCATAACAATATCATTTTTTAGAAAAAAGATCTTCATTTATAAATATTGCATATATGAAGCTTGTAATTTAATTACCTTCCTTTACAGATGTTTAAAGTTCTCAATATCCAGATTAGACCTTAGAAGAACAATCCGTTTTTTTAAAAAAGCAAAGGATGAAAGAAAGAAGAAGGAAAGAAGAGTTCCCACCAAATTAATTTCTTTGGAATTGTAAGTTCTGATCTTTAAGAGTAAAAAAGTAAAGAAGTATCCAGCTGATATACTATCCCATGCAAAAGCTAAGATGATTAAAATCAAGCCAATTTTACCCCAAGGCAGAGAGAATTATTAAATTCCTCTAAATGAGACTAGGGTTTTCAACCCTGCTAGACATTAGAATCACAGGGTGGGGTGGGGATAGAGGATAAGGGGACAAAGTGGTAGTAAGAGACACTGGAACCCTGGTGGTGGGTGTGGTATGAGATACAGACTACGATGCAATTTCAATATCCTAATTTGAATTTAGCATTGTGAACTAAAAAACATGTTACTATAAAAATATATTAAAAAAAAATCACTTGGGAAATTTTTACAATATATTGATGCCCAGGCCTAAGCCTAGAAATTGCTTAATTGATAGGGGATTGTGTCTGGACATTGATATTTCTAAAAGTGTTCTTCAGGTATTTAAATATGTAGTTAGAGTTGAGAATTACTCAGCTAGCCCACTCACATTTCTAAACCCTTAACTAACTAATACATCCTACTTCCTTTTATTTCTTATAGTGTTGGAATGTGGCATAATCAGATGAAAATAAACAGATGTGGCCCATCAATTCCTGCCATATAAGTCCATATAAACCACACCAACCAAGCTTTCTGTGCATGTATGTCCTTAGAACTCAGGCCCAAACAAAGGATGTATGGATTCTATTCGCGAGGTGGTATCAGAGTTTACAACATAAAGACTCAGAAGATGTGAACACTGAAGTAAGTTCTTTGATTGTCTGCTGTATTATTTGTATATATTTTCCTCTGTATTCCTCAAAGTAATTATCTAAAAGTTGTATGGTTAAACATAATTTATTAGATAATTTAAAATGGCATTATTTGAAAGTATTTTCAAATATAAAAAGTTCAACAACAAATACATATAACTTCCTAGGCTGTTTTTTGGTGTAAGGTTCACAGACCAATGTTTTTCAGATTTCCTGTCAAAGCTGATCTACAATCCATTTATAATCTACTTGCAAAAGGATCCATAATTTTTAGACGTATAGCACATCTACACTAGAAATCAATATGCTATTAAGATAATACTTTCCTTTATGCTTAGGTTACTTAGCTTTTCTCTTATCTTCATTGCTTAAATGGAAACAATATATACTTTGTTCAACTCAGTTCAAGTGGGCCCAATCTCTCCAAACCTAAATTGGTTTCTTGGTTTCCATGGCCAAGACCTTCTGAATTGGCTGTATCATCTAGCTCTTGAATCTAATGAGCTTGTCCTTACCCTATAACTTTTATACTGCATTCTTCCAGTTCACTGGTTCCTGCTCTCTTTTTTTTTTTTATGGGACCGGTTTGGGCAGGAATGAAAGTGAGTAGGCAGGCAGGCAGGCAGAAAGTGAAAGGAGGAAGAAGGCATTTATTTTATTTAGCTGGTCATTTTGGTGATTTCCCCTCAGCCATGGTTTGCAAACCTGGGTCCCTGGGATGTATGTGGACTATGTCTGGTGGCCTTATCTGCTGAGTCACCAAGGTACGCTTCCTGTTCATTTTTAATATCCTATTTAATATTATTTTCTCAAGAAGCCTTCTTGACCGATCATTCTAAAGCCCTTCTGTCCCCATCACCAAGTCAATCTTTATCCCATTACCCTTTCCACCTTTCCTGTTGTTCCTATCTGAAAGCATACTGCTTGCTGCTCTCTGTGATTACTGTTGCATGTGTGAGCTCTAGGACCTAAGTTCCATGAGGACAGCACCGTTATCTTTGTAGCTCTAACTCCAGTACCCACAACAGCAGCAGGTGCTCAGTAAATACAGACGGAGTGAATGAATGCTCTTCTTCGCACTCTCACCAAGAGCAGTTCCAAATATGGTTTCCTATTCTTTGAGGCTGAAACTAACTGATGTTAATAGATATTAAGTGAGTGTGTAGTTGCAATTTTAACTGAGAGTTCTCTGCACAATATGCACATGCTGGGATTTTAATTAGACCCAGAGAGCCAGCCACTTTTGCAGAGAAGGCTGTTTACACTCTGTGCTTCGCTGACCTCTGACTGGCTTTAAGTTTTTGCCAAAGAGAGCTACTCCATTTGCACATATTGCAATCTTGGGTGATCCTTTCAACATCTAACAGAAAGCAGCAGGGCATTAATGTTTGAAGCTGCACTTTCAATCTTCTGTTGAGGATTCTTTAGCTCATTTTACTGGTGGTTAACACTATGTTTATTTTACAAAGGGTCCTCAGTCTACCATGGAAAAGATTTTGGGTCTTGCTGTTCATTTCCATACATGTCTGACTTGAGATGGGAGTTGCATTGCAAAAAAGCATTCACTTAATGTTGGATTTATTGCAGCCTGGGATCCTCTGTCAGTAATTTTACCCTTCGATGACTACTGCAAGGCACTAAAAGTACTGGCTAGGATATCAGCTGTGATATCTGTAGGGCAAATATTACTGACATATGGAATCGACAGTTGGATACTACGTCTATTTTGAGGGGTTTCTGTTTGGACTAGACAAGTACTTTGTTGAAGACATATTGATAGCATACTCTGCCAGTCTTCCAAATATGTGCAAGTATTAGCAAGTTCGTTCAGTATCTTCAGTATTTCAGTTTTCCGTTCACTATAGAAAAGAATATCTCACTATCAGAATTAACTACATTTAGTATGTCCTGGTGGAGTACAGGTTGGGTTCAGGCCACATATATACCAAGGATCTTGGTTCTCCACGTAGGTCTGGGGGAACAACCAAGGCGAAAAACTAAATAAAATAAACAAAACGCTTCTTCCTCCTCTCTCTTTCTGCCTGCCTGCCTGCCTTCATTGCTGCCTTCACCTTTCCTTAAAAACAACAAAAACAACAAAAACTACATTTGAAACATGCAGAGTTGAATACCCTGACCCAGAAAAGGCATTCAATAATGTCAGTTCCTTCCACTGCTTTAACAAATAGTTTATTCAAAATTATACTTAAACAAAGAATCTACATCTTTCAAAAACTCAATGAATATGGTATTAAAATGTACAGCTAGTATCTGATATTCAATTAATGTAGCTAAGGAGAGTGACATTAAATTCAAGTGATAAACTAATCCTAAGCAATATAAGAATTAGCTGCTTCAAATGCAGAAATTTCAATGGCAATATGCAAACTTTATGAGATGGTAGATCTTGCTTTAAAAACCAAATGCAATATATTTAAGGTATACTTACACAGGTAAGCATTATGAAATTACATGAATATTTAACCAAAAGTATTATTTTAAATGATCAGTTTTTACTTCTTTAAAATACAATTCCATTTCAAATAGAAATTTACAGGTGCCTCATAATGCATAAAGCAGACATAAAACAGTTTCAAGACCAGCTCAGAAAGAAAAATGACTTCTAAGCAATGATCACTCAAGGCTGCTCAAACCACAGGGTTAGCTCTATGGGAAATTTCTAGTGGATGAGTGAGGATGACTACACTGGCGACACCCATGTCAGACACTGGGCTGCGGGAGGCAAGTTGCCGCACAACTATGAGGTCTTCTTGCCAGAAATATGAACCTGAACTGATTCAACCTTTCAGTGTCACCACCAGGCTTATTTTTTTTTTTAATTTTAATCTCTATTATCTATAAAAGATCAAATAAAACCAAGAATTTTCTCTAACAGTTAACTCACATTCACAAAAGTATTCACAAGTGAGGATTGTTTCCACCTGTGCGAAAAATTAAGAACAAATCTTGCATATGCAACTTGCGTCACTACCCATAGCGACTGTCACCAGTGTGCCCATTTAGATGCCACTAAAACGTCAGAAAAATAAAGTGACAACCATGGTGGTAAGCCACATATTTGAGAAGACACTCAAAGAGCTTGCTCCTCTCCCTGGTTGTGAAATACTGTGGTTCTTGTTCTCTGAGTTTCCGTCTTAGGAACCTTTCCCTTATTTTGTACTGTATTTTACTTCTGGAATCTTATTCACACATGTGGTTTCAATTCCCACTGGGTTGCCTTGATTCTCAATTTATTTTGCCTCTATCCTGAGCTGCCACCCGAACCTACCCACCGAAGTATCTCTAGTCCCTCCTCAGCCTCAGGTACATAAGACTGGATTTTCCATCTTGCCCTGCACAGGGGTACCTACTACAAAGCTCCCCTCTCTGAAAATGGTGCCACTTTCAACTAATTGCACAGGATTGACTCCTTTGTCCTCCCATTTTCTATTCTCTTAGCCTCTTCTCCCTCCATTTTCTAACTCATCATACCAAGCGCTCTTGATTTCATCTCATAGATGATTTCCAAATCCATTACTTCAACTAGTCTTTGTCTCTGCAAGCCCAGGACCAGCTTTCTCACCTAACCATCAGCATTTCTCTTTGGCTACTATGTTCATACTCCTGCCATCCAATCCCATGTTCAAATTTTAGCCGGGGAAGTTTTCCAAAGAATATCTGATCATACCAAGACCACTTCTTAAAACGGTTTAATGGTTTCCCACTGATAAAATGATATAAATAAAGTGAAATCATATAAAGCAGTCTGTGGCTTCCTGTAAATTCTGGATTTTGCCGACCTCCCACCTCATCTCATTTGACTCCAGCATTGTCTCCATCTCACTAATTCCTTCCTTAACTAGAACCTCTTCAATCCCATCACTGTAATTCCCTTCAGTTAAATTTCACCACCCATCAGATCCTGGGGAAGACTTCCCACACAAGGTCACTGCCTACTGCGTCATGTGTTTTGCTCTTTCACAACACTTCATTTTCCTAAGTCCACTTATCTGTGTGAGAGATTTGATGAAGGTCTGCCACACCTCTAGACTGTGTATGGAAACTACAATGAAATCACAGCTGCAATGGCAGTCAGAAAACACAGGATTCTGTCATCTGATGGGACATGGCATTCTCCCCTTGGGTCAGTTTGTCAGCCTTGCTGGATCTGGAGACTCTGGTCTGGACTGACTTTTATTTTTGCTCCCATAGTTAGTTTTAAAGCAGAAGATCATATTTAAAAGAGGTTCTATTTGCATTAGTTGTTTCTTTAAAAGCCCACTACTATAAATCAATTTTATTTTTGATTGTCTAGTAATGTAATAATGTAATAAAATGTGATGTGACATAATGTAACATACCACTTAATTATTTCATGAACTTGCACATGAGTTGTACAGAATTAAAAGAGAATAAAATATTTCTTAAAACTAATATAGATTGATAGAAACATGTAAGTCTAACTTAGCACTTTTTATGGTAGGCCAGAAAAAAAAGGCAATTATAATAGCATTATTAATAATACAGTGAAAGTACACAGGCTTAGATGTCTGACAGACATAGATTAAACTATACCCTCTGGTAAGTCACCATGTGACCCAGGCTGAGTTTCCTAACTTGAGCCCTTTACTCATCTACAAAGACCCTAGAATTACCCGCTTTTTCCTTCACCTCATGAATTCATAGCAGCTATTATTATTACCTTATTTTTCTATAATACTTCAGTTTATCAAACATTTTCAGTTTACTTTCTGAGTATCTTAACAATCTTATGAAAAAATGTGTTTGCTTTGTAAAACCATTATTTTGCAAATGAAGAAACAATAAATGAAAGACATTAAGAAACTGCCCCAGACCTCATCTAACCAAGAAAATAACAGCTCTCCCTACCTTTTATTCTAAATCATTCTTTCCTCATTATATATTATACTAGAAAAAATGCAGTTCCATACAGAGTGATGTCCTTATCAACAAACCAGGAAGACAACATAGCTATCACCATCACAAACCCTAATGTCATAGGGCCTGGCAGGTAATGGAAACATGGAGGCAGGCCAGATGGAGACCAACCAAGTGGAAACATCTTTCTTTTCCCAGAGAAGCACATTTCCCATTTTTCTTTAAATTTATAATCTGCTCCTTTCAGCTTTTGCTTTTCCCATTATGCTTTCTTCTTAAGTCTACCTTAAGAAAAAATTCAGCACAAAAACCATGAAAAAAGATGACCAAAACTTGGTGGCTGTGGACTAGGGAAAACTAGTACTTACACCCTCTAATGTGGGCATAGGTTGCTCTTATAAAGATTTGGCATCCTCTAAAAGGGACAAAGTTCTACAGTTTTAAGAGGTGGGGTTCCATTATTCAGTGTTCTGCCTGTGCGAACCTGTGTGAATACATAGATGCATGAGACGGAACTACTAGTTAAGTTTACTAATCATCTAAAATTTGAAGGATGAAAGAGATATGTTTACTGAATCTGTGGACAGCTTTCATTTGAATAAAATTTCCAACAGCTTTCAAACCACATGCTTACTATATAACATGCTTAATATATTGTACATTTTTACAACAGTAACATGAAAAGTATCACAATGTTCAGGGTTCTTTAAGATCTAGTCTAATACATTTACACTTAATTTTTATTGAAAAAAAGGTAACTGTAGCAATTTAATAAATACGCAGGGTCTTAGGGTAAAAATCTCTTATCTTGGGCTCAGAAACCTATACACAACTTATAGTTTGACAAGTGACAAAAATATGGAATTCCCTTTAAAGATATTATGTATAAATAGTCATCAAATTTAGAATAGCAAGCCCCAGATGGTCTATCAGTACCAACAAGCACCACTTTCACTGCCAACATGAATTTCATAAAGCTGCAATCATTTGCAGGCACTAGAGACAGACATATCAAATCTATGAATACTCATTACCATATGCTCTGTACCAGGTTAGGTACTTTATTACATGGCCCATAAAACATTACTTTAAAAACAAACTCAAAATGTTCAAAATGAACTGTTTACTCTAGTAAAGGCTTTAAAGCTATTAGGGAAAGAGTGACCTGGACTCTGTGATTTAGTGACACAGTGTGGTGATTACAGATTGACCAGCAGGTTTTAAAAAGAGGAGCATGGCCATCTGCAAACCTGTATTAGGCTATCTCAAATATAATAAATTAGATCCCCTTGTTTCTGATAACCTAAATTTCTAGGCTTGACTATTCGTGCTGTGATAACCTAATGGCTTCAAATGTGATGGAACTGCCATGTAAACCTAAGCGTTTTTGTATGATCATTATTGAAGAAATACAGAACTGATGCTTACAGATTTTCAGGAACTCCCTACCCACCCCATCACTCAGAGAGGAAGAAAGTGAGAGAGATGAGGATGAGAACCAGTGATCGTCATCACGTCACCAAAAAGAATTTCTAGAATCAAAAGGAACTACAACTCAACGGAAGCTCCATGCATGAAAACTATGTGTAAGCAGGCCCTTTTTAGGGCCTGGGGAAACGGAATGTTGGATAACACAGCCTGGGGTCCGGACAGAGAAGCCGGACCCCTTTAAGAAGCCTAAAGGTTCTACAATTATCAAAAGCACACATCAATGAACATGTGCCACATTTCTGTATTACATATTCTTCAATAATCTGTTTATTACAGAAAAGACAGGTTGTTTTTGTTTTTGTTTTGGGGACCCAGTTCACAACACTATTAGAGATATTGTAGGTGTTTGCTAAATACACCTCCACTGAATCCAATTTATGGGATCCAAGAGCAATTTCTGGATCAATCTGGAACTATATGGGGCTTAGCAGGTTGTGTGAACATACTAACACAACTGTGAAGGAAATCAATAAAGATTTATTAAGGTTTTCACACTTTGCATAGGTTTAGAAATGAATTTTAAGCCATTTAAAACGTTTTTAAAAATGTTTTTGGAGCTGAAATACTGTACTTCATGGTCTCTTGCTCTTTTCTGGAATTGACCCTCACGTTGACCCTGCACAGTGATGAAGTGTGTCTTTCTCTTGGACAGCTGTGAAGACAACCTGGCTGCCGCCGCCAGGTTTTGCTACCTTCAGCAGGTGATGGCACCTGAATTTTATGCCAAGATACGTATGTACTCATAAGTCTACTTATATTCTCTTTCTGTAGCAGAGAAAGAATGAATACCATTTAACCTTTATGAATGCCATTTGGAGCCTCATCTCATACTCTTAAAGGAGAAAAAGAATTTGGCTGAAAATCAGATTTCTAAAATACACAGGAAAGTGTTAATAGCTTTTACTTATTGAAGTCCACTCTTTGCCAGAAAGTTTTTAACTTGAAACCTCACCCAGAAAAATCAAGTTACATTTGAAATATTTTTCAAATGATTGTTGTGAACTAACACATAGGTGAAGATTGTCCTAAATGGTCATGTAATTCTTCCCCCTTCCTTTTTGCAATGTGACTTCCTTCCAGAGAAATGTCTGCTTCTCTATGTGTAATTCTTGGCTGATTCTGCAACTCTGTCTCACGAAATGCAGTGGAAGCAACAGTGTGTCAGTTCTGAACAGAGATCATAGCCTCTGTATCATACACTTACTCTTCCTACCCTGCTGAGCCCACCATGTGAATAAACCCAGATTAACCTGTTGGATAAGAGACTTGTAGCCTCGGTGTCCTCCTTGTCCCCCAATAGTTTGTCAATTCCCAGGCACAGAGACCCCTAAACATACAAAGATCCCAACGGAAATCCGAAGAACTTCCTAGTTGGCCAGTTCAAACTATAACACCAGAAAATCAGGAGCTGAATAAATGGATGCTTTAAGCTGTTAAATTGCAGGGTGTTTTTTATTATGTAACAAACACTAACTGATACAGAAGACATTTTATTCTCTTCACCATACTAAAGAAAGGTGCAGAAAGGTTAATAACTTGTCCAGTGTCACTCAGCTGCTAACTAGTAATGCTATCAGGTTATCTGCTTATGAACCTACACTTAGTAGCCCCACTATACTGTTTTTGATGTAAACTAAAAAGCACATGTTGACTGCTTTCTACATGCTCTGTATTGGGTTAGAAATACTTCCTCCATTCAGGAAACTTAACATCTCTTTTGTTTTCACTAAGGACCCTGCATCCAATAGTTGTGCTCACAACATTGCTTCGACCTAAAAAGCATTTTCTACGTATTTCCCACCTTTAAAATCTATTCAAATGTAACCACTTCTGAGAAACCTCCCTTAATATCTCAAGACCGAGCTTAAGTTTCCACCTGTGGTTGATTACAAAATTAACCACAGCTGCTCACGTTTTCCTTTATCCTGAACCTTTGTAATATGATTGTTTAGTCGGTGTCTTTCATCAAGAAATAAAATGCATTTGACCATCCTTTGATTCCAGACAACTTGTTACTTGCCCGGCTCATGAAAAGTGGTAGAAGTGATGGGGTACCAGCTGAGAATAGGACTAAGAGGCCCTGCATACTTCCATTCATTCTCTAGGGACTCTTAACTCTGTAATGGGGACAATACTGGCCTAGTCCTCCTGAAGCCTGAAACAGCACACGGATGAGAGCACCATCATACAGGTTGTCCCAGCTAAGAACTCCAGACATGTGAGAGCTCAACCAAGATCATTAAAGTCATACTACAGATGACCCCTTGTGATGTGGGAGCCTCATTAAGACTAGACGAATTGCCTGGCTGAGTCCATCCCAAACTGTCAGTGCAAAATCAAGTGCTAAAAAAATGGTCGTAGTTAGCCACTAAGCTTGTCATGAAGCAACAGATAATATAGAGCCCCTGTACTCTTCTGGTAATTTAAAATTTACTTTTGGATTAACATATATATATATTCAAAACATGTTCATTGAATGAATGAATGAATGATTAAATATTCAGTTATACAAAGACAAGATATCTCTAACAAAACAGAACTCTGACTTAAATTTTTATTTTGATGTGACAGACTTCTATCTTTCCTTACTGGGAGACAGAGAAACATTTAGCAAAAAGCCTGATACTAAGCAGGTATGTTCATTAAATGTTAGCTCACATTGGTCCTGTATGTGAACTAAAATGCCAAACAAAACAAAAGCCAAAGTAAACACGGTAGCATTGAGATATGCAGGTGATTAGTCCTAAATCCTTCCAAAATGAGGCCAAATTCTTCTGGTATTTGTGAGGCAGAAATTTGGGGCAAGGGACAAATTCCCCCACTGTTAGTATCAACAAACTTCTTTCTCTTTGAAACTATGTACTCTTTAAATGACCCACATTTGTGTTTTTGTTTTGTTTTAAAGGAAAGGTTCAGGTGCAGGCAGGATGAAGGTGAGCAGAGGCAATGAGGAGCAGAGGAATGAAGGTGAGCAGGGAGAGGAGGAAGAAGCAGTATTTTATTTATTCATATTGGTTGATCAGTGGGAACAACCAAGATGAACAACTAAATAAAATGCTGTAGTCTTTGGATGTATGGCATCCAACCCCTACTCCACCAGGGCACATCTAAATGACTTATTAAAGTTATCCAGTTTCCAAGGGTGGGCGAGTTCTACAGAAGGACGATCAGAAGAGGCATTTCCCATTCTTCCTCAAAGCTAATAGTTCTCAACTTTAGTCGCATATTGAAAGCACCCAGGGAGTTTCTCTTTTTTTTTTTTTTTTTAATGTATGTCTGCAGTGATTAGTTTAATTAGTTTGGGGTACAACCTGCACATGGGGCCTTCTAAAAGGCCCTTGGGTGATTTTATTTAATAGTCAAAATTGAGAACCACTATTCAACTCCTCCCTAGAGTGCCTCTACCAGTCAAATGATTATTATTGGATTTAACTTTCAAGACAGATCTAAGTAAACTTTCTTTTTTATATGCCTATAATCAAAACCCAGCAGTGAAAAACTATAGCTAGAAAGCAATTTCTTATAATGGACAATGACTGGCTCAAAAGGAATTATCAGATGAGTTAACTTCCTGATGATTAAGATGATGCATATACTATGAACATTTGGCAGTCTTAAATGTCTTAAAGGCCTTAAGCATAATTAGGTATTCAAAATTATATTATCCTAAAATACCACATCACACTATAAATTATATTAAATCATAACTTCTAACTAAACTGCATTTAAGGGTGTGATCTAAAGTCACATTAACTTAAAATCTTCCCTTGAAAGTATACCTTATCACTTTATCACAAATTAATATAAAATGTAATGTTTTAATATGATTCTGAGTTAATTCAATATGTGTATTCAAAAATGATCTTATTAATGCACAAGTGATTCTCACATGGCAACAGTATTGTTCTCAGGAACTATATATTGGGGGGCAGATTTCAAGTGTTGAAAATGATGAATAATCTTATGCTATCAAGGATGTGCTAATTTACATTCCTATCAAAAGTATGCTCAAGAGTTCCTTTATCTTCACAGAATCACCAACAGTTGCTGCTTTCTAATCTGTTTAATAGAGGTCACTTTTACAGGTGCGAGGTGCTCTCGTTGTGGTTTTAAAACACTAATCAAAAATGACACTGGTATCCCTATGTTCACAGAAGCACAATTTGTAATAGCCACAACGTGGAACTAACCTAAATGCTCATCAATGAATGACTGACAAAAAGAGGCTGTGGTATTTATATTTAACACAATTCTACCCAGTTATTAAAAAAGATGAAATTATTCCTTTTTCACCCACCTGGATGGAACTTGGAAGCCCCTGGGGAAGTTACAGAAAAAAAGAAAAAACTATATATATATACATATATACGTGTATATATGTACATATATGTGTACATATATACATACATATGTATATATGTAGGATGGTTTAAGTTCTATGTGGAATATAAAGAAAATAAACATATTAATAGAACTCTCAGGACTGATGTTAAGACTGAGGTTACTAGAAAATAGGGAGGAATAGGGAGGGGAGAAGAAATTTCGGTGTGAGTGAAAATGACAGCCCTGAAACTTTGGTGGTAAGTGTGGCATGATATACATATTGATTGAAGTGTCACATTTATTCTCTTGCAAAGCATATAACAAAAGGAAAAATAAAAATAACATTACAAAAATCTTATGTTAAAGGCTAGGCAATACAGGTAAATTGCTTTAGACCCAAAATTTCATCCTCAATAAATTCCATAGCAGCAGTCACAGACTTCCAACACATATTTTGGAGAGACAGAATTTTCTAACCTACAGATTCATTGAAAAAACAACAGCAACAACCACCTGGTTTGACCCTCTGATTTCATAGAAATGAAAAATGAGTTCCAGAGAGGTTCAAAAAGTTAAGCTAAGTCCCCAACATTTAATGGCTGGGAATCAACAGTGATTAGTAGTCTGAGGGACTCACCTCTCACCTTTCTGGTGATGGGTATGGAGACGAGAGCACCAAAATGTGTTCAAGCCATACAGAAACAGTGGCCAGCTAGTCTGGCACTGGACTTTGCCAACTTCTACTACAGATGGTATGTTTACAGCGGCCTTGGCAACAAGAGAAATAGTTACCACTTTCTACCCCAATTCTTTTCACAAAACAGGCTGGAGTCAACTCTAAACTTAGTACATAAATTATAAATACAGTTATTGTATTTTTCTGAGTTTATTATTAGCTTTTAATATTAATATTGTACAATTTTTACAATGAATGAATCAATATTGGTATAGTGTTAACTAAAGTCCGTAATTAATTGAGACTTCCTTCATTTTCACCTAGTATCTTTTTGCTGCTGTTGTTTCAGGATCCCATCCAGTATATTCAGTTTGCTCTATTTTTTCATTAGTTCAAGTGTGTGTGTGTGTGTGTGTGTGTGTGTGCGTGCGTGCGTACGTGTGTGTCTAAAGAGAAAGGGAAGAGGGAGAGAGAGAATATGAATACTTCTCTTCAGCCAATTAAGGACAAAAATCCTACAAATTACTATTCTCATATTCTCTAATGTGAAAGGAAAGGGCATATGTTAATAAAGTAATCTGGAGTTTTAATTATGAGAGAAATCCTCTGTAGATAGGAGGAGGTCAGGTTAAAAAGAACTTGACATTCAGAGAGACCTAGAAACATGGTTTCTGATTTCAGATTAACAAAATCTAAAAAGCAAGAAATGGGCAGTATAAGAATTCAGAGTTAACAAAAGGCAGTTCATATAGAACTATAGTAATGCAGAAGAAGTAACATCGTACAATATGTCATCACTTACTTTTTTAAATCCACAGAAATACATTAGTTTCCCTGCCAATATTTGTGTAAAACATTTTCGAAATAAGACTGATTCATCTTACTCTGAAATGAATTGTTAGATCACAACAGAGAATGTTAAAGAGTTTGCATCCCTTATAGAAATGCCAAACATTTACTCTGCCTGATGCTGTACTATAAATAAGGAAATTCAAGTGCTAAAAATGGTCTCCAAGTTGCCTAACATAGTCCCTTAAGTATTTACTTCCTAGTATAAATGACTGGCTCTTCCAAAGTGTGAAAGTGAAAGCTAGTTATGATTTACAAAGACACATTATAGCAAATGTCAATTAAATGTAAAAGATAGTCATGCACACAATTTGCTTTAGATAATATCCACTGTAATGTTTCTGGAGATGTTTACTGAAGTTTCACTAAGGGAACAGTTCCTGGGATGATAGCTGCATTTCTACATGAACAATTAGAGCAGTGGAGAGTGAGATTGACACAAGCATTGTTGGAAAATAATGCTGATGTAAATCATTTTGAAATTCTTTAGTTGCAATTGAATGTAATAGATGTAAATTTTATTTACTGTAATAAAATTAACAGTACTATCACATATGAACATGGATAAGCCCACCAAACAATTGATGCAGGTAATGCTCCAATGTCCAAGAATACAAGGAAAATAAACTCTAAGAAATTTTACATGATTAAGAATAATAGGACTTCTTAGGAAGAAATCACCTTTGTAAAAAAACGAAAAACAAACACAGGGGAAATGCCACTGATTCATGATTGATACTTCCAATCAGTGTATGTAATTAATTATATCTTATAATAAAGAAAACATAAATAGCACAGGGGTGAGGAGAACTCATCTGAGTTTGGCATTCATTTGAAAAGGTGATCACTGAGAGCCAGGACAGAAAACCAAAGGAGCTGCTCCTGCAATATGAATAGAGCAAGGCAGTGCAAGAATGTCTCACATAATCAACTGATTACACCACTGGCCTTTAATCTTCCTTCTGCAACTCACCAGACCTCCTATTATCCAATTGCCAATCATCTACTTGAGAATGGCAAGATTCTCTTTAAAACTGGATACAAATAATGATTGCAATAATTCCTGATTCTGCAGAAATATATTTTTGAAAACCTCCACAGGAGCTATTTTAATTATTTAAACAATGTGTAGTATATAAGAAAGAATTGACTTAAAGCATTTTATCTGTTTCTAGGTGTTATTATTAAAGAGTGTATTATCAAAATTTTAACACTTTGAGTATTAAAATTCTATTCTGGCTTTTTTTCTATTAAACAAGTGATGCACTTTTAAACCTACTTTAAATTTATTATCTACCACAATGAATGTCTCACAGACACATGCTTTGAAATGGCCTAGCGGTATATGCCTGATTTGGGGACCAGATATATATGTTTCAAACTACACTTATTATTATATAGTAGTTGGAATAGATAATAATTATCATCATTAATATTTGTGTATCTTGAATTTTGGACAAAAATAATCCACTGATGATAAACTTTATGTTTAATTATAAAACAATGAGACAAGGTAAACAGTTTTTAGGCTGCTGTCTGTAAGCAGTTCTCTGAAATTATTATATAATGTGTTTGATTTGACTATGCTGTCATCTTATCAACAGGAGTGTGAGAACATATATATTAAGGAAATAGAGGATGTTTATTTTTCATAAAAAGTCAAATTGTAAATAATAATCACTACCTTTTATTTTTTGACTTTAAATTTTATACCATACAAATATATTAATAGGCTAATATAAGAGCTGCCAAATATATTAAGATGCTAATGATTTACAGAAAATATAATACAGTAAATACCCACGTAACCATCAACTGGTTTAAGAAATAAAACACTACTAACATTATGGAAAGACTAAGACTTTTGGCCACAAGATTTCAGCTTAAAACATAACATGAATGCCTATCATGCTTATTGTTTTTAATCAGACACCCAGTATATTTATAAATGTAACAGCATACGACTAATTATAAAAACTAATCAAAACCACTATGGGAGCTTACATTGACATCAGTCATGAGCTTGCCTACTCATCAGATTGTCATTAATGACTTTGTAGACTCTAAGAGGTTCTCAAACAGTCCTATTTTCTTTAAAAATACTCAAGTAATCATTTTATTTATTAACACTTTAAAAATAGAACTTGGGATCTGAACCTTAACCTCCCTACATAATGTAAAACCCCTGGGACACCTCTGAATCCCGATGGTCTCATACAGTGGCTGGTGGATCAGAAGTGAAGTTATGGAAAACGATAAGAAGTTAGAGATGGGTGCGGGAAGAGGCACTGGGATCCTGAAAACAAGGAATGCTATGATGATGTACAGAGAAGGTCATGCAAACATGACCCATAAACATCTCCCATAAACAATGTCCAGTCAGGAATAGCACCTCAGCTCTCAGGGCCCCTTCATGCAGTCCCCAGGTTCTGGAGCATATTCCAGAGCCCAGAGAGTGGAGACCCAGTGCCAAATCTGGTCCACAAGATGTAATGGTTCAGTAAGTGAGGACGATGCAATCTCAACTACCTCAGAAGTACATCTATGGAGGTTCCAAATCTTTTTGATGCCAGCCCGACAGTCAAAATTTCTATCTCAAAGATCAGAAAGCCCTGGGAAGAATTTGGTTCAAAACTGAGAACAACTGTTTCTCTTGAGTAAAAAACTGATTTTAGGTTAGGACCCTGTCAATCATAAAGTAATTACATTGTATTTCCCTTGTCAAACTACTGATTAGAAGGCATAGAACAAATTTTGGTTCTATTCTATAACCATGAAGGATTTCACAGAATTCATTCTGTATATGAACTTCCTTTCTTCCTCCATTTTTTTCTACCTTCTATTCTCTGTGCCTCATTTTATCCCCAGCTCTTTTTAACTTATTCTTTCTGGATGCATTGTATACTGTGTCATATTCTTAATAGTCCCTTTGGAGCAAGCTAGGGTATAAACAAATAGTCCCCAGCTTATAAAGATGAAAAGGGCTTAGAGATAATCCAGTTCTATCCTCCATATTTTACAGGTCAGAAATTGGAGGCTCCAAAGTCCCAGTGACTATTGGTTTAAAGATGGACTAGAATTAGGGATCCCAAGAGTAGCTTATTGATTTTTCCTCAATACCTGATTGTATCCTGTGACATTAGGTTCACTTCTTTCTCCTTTCCTTAAGACAGCACTGCCCAAGGGATTTTGTTAGACATTTCTCCCCATCTGAAAGATTCAGAATTTCAGGAAATTTTGCATTTATGTCTTGATCCAATGATCCAATACCCATCTCACAGACACGTCAGCCTAAGCTGTGGCTTCTCGCAAGGCTGACAAGTTGAGCAGCATTGCTGACCTCAGGCCCATCATACGTCAAAGCTGCAGGGCCGACACCAATGGAAAAGGTGTTTGAGGAGGAGGGACAGCTATCACTCGGCCTTTTTCCTAGTGACATTCAGGGTGATCTCGTGCGGGCCTGCTACTGAGTACAGCTCACCCTGACAGCTGTGGGACCCTCTGTCTACATCCACTTTGAAATCTACCAACAGAAATGGCAAACTCTGCTTCCCCTGGCATAAATACGAAGACGCAAAGAGTATACGGTCCCAACTGTAACCTGGTATATACACCTCTGTGGAGAAGGTATGTTTGTAGACCCCAAAGGGATGTGACAGTTATGTGATACGGGAGTCACCTCCAGCTGGGGGTATGGAGCTCTAAGGCCTAGACACTGCGGCAGACAACCATGATTCCAATGCTGTCCACCTTCACCGCCTGGGGGAACCAGCAGAAGCTGGACTCTTAAGTTTCAGTTTCTTCTTCAGGAAGATGAGGATACTACTGCCACTAAATAGGAATAATTAACAATCAGCAACAATCAGCAGGTAGTCAGGAGGATTAAACGATTTAATATATGCAAAGCGCTGAGGGTAATGCTTGTCTTGGAGTAAGGACAATATGTGTTTGTTGAATAAAAATAAAATATTAGTGTTGACTCCAATTCTCTATATTGGTATACTTTTCCTTGCATAGTAGACAAAAATTAAATACAGCACTGGCAAAACAATATCCATGAATGCCTCATTTTTAGACAACCAAGCCTGGAGTATCGTGGTTAGAGGGGATTCTGGGAGAAAAGGAACAAAAAGGCAAGAGCCAGAAAGTCCAAGATGGGTCAGGGATCCCTGCAAAGGGTACCTTCCAGACAGACAGTCCGTTGCTACAGGCGGGGCCTCAAAAGAGCCCCTGGTGAGAGCAGAAGGAACTGGCCAGGATTCTGCCATAATTCCCTTAGAACCCTTCACTCGGTTGTTAAATCAAATCAAATCAAAATGACTTTAAAAACATACAAAGTAAAAGTACCCAATAGATTGAGGCAATAAAGGGAAATAGTTTGGTAACACCCTAATTAATTTTTCTTGATTTCTTTAGCATTTAATTGAACATATCAAATAAATATATTTTGTATATATTTTTAAAGATTAGCAAATAAATCTTTACAAAGATTGTTGAATCCCATGCAAGGATTCCTGGACCCATTTGCAATAAAGGTATGTGTGGAAGCTCTCCCTAGATCCCAAGAATTCAACCTAGTTCAGCTCAACTCTGACACTATCTACCTAGAAATAATATTAGATCCCCCAAGAAAAGGGCTCAGTCTCCCAATATCACCCCGCTGAGGCCAGCTGCAAGTCCAGGTTATTACCAACTGGCTATAAATCAGAGGTTCCATGACACCCTTCTTAGGTTCAATTAATTTGTGAGAGTAGATCACAGGTCTCGGGAAAACTGCTTACTCACTGGATTACTGATATTACAAAACGCTATTACTCAGGGAAAGCCAGATGGCAGAGACACAGAGGATGAGGTGTGCGGAAGTTCCAGGCCCTCTCCAGGGTACTCTCCCAGAATCTCTCTATGTGTTCACCAACTTGAAAGTATCTGAACCCCACCCTTTTGGTTTTTATGGAGGCTTCATTACATACTCATGATTGATTAAATCTTTGGAGGTCTGGGGGTGGGACTGGAAGTTCCAACCCTAATCACAAGGTGTTTTTTCCTGGCAACCAGCCTCCATCCTTAGGTGGAGTCTAAAAGTTGCTTCATTAACAAAGGACACCTCCATCACTCTCAATACTTAAGAAATTCAAGTCTTTTGAGAACTGTAAACCAGGAACTGCAGATAGAGACCAAAAACATATGAGAAATATCAGAATAGCTGCATGTATATTACTTGTAAATTACAATATCCATACATTTAAATAGATTAAGAAACTTAAAACACAAAAGCAGATGATAAACATGAATGATGTCATAAGTAGTAGAGTAAAAGATCTGCTTTAGACATATGACTAATCCATATATAGGCTACAAAAAAAAAAAAAAGCTGAAGAGGGTTTGCAATTATCTGAGGGCCAACTGTAATACTGACGTCATCTCAAATGTCATTTGAGATATCTCATAATCTAAATGAGAGAGTTCTTATAAAAATACACAGGAAGTTCTTATAAGCCAAGACTGTGGAATACGATAAAACAGTCTAAGGATGCTGGGCCCTTGAACGTGGATGGGAATGGCCCCGACACACCTGCTCTCCAGCTCACATGCTCTGTCTGAACACAGCAGCCGGCAGCCTGGCAACATCTCTGTCTGCTCTACTAAGAACACATGCACACATGCAACCATAGGTGCCCCTGGACACCTGGGGCCAGCAGGAACCATCTCGTGGTCTGGTCCTTGGGTTCCGGGAGCCGGGAGGAGGTGGCGGTGAGAGCACAGAGCCTCGTGAAAGCAGAAACACTCGGCTGCAGTCTTGGTTTACATTCCCACCAGTTCACTTCCCAAAGCAGGATTTGCACACTGCTTTAAACCTCTGCTTTTCTTACGTGTTGTCTTTCAAGTCTGGAACATTTTGGGCATGGCTTCCTCTCACACTGTCCCCAGCAGTGCACATCTTTGAATGTGTCTTTTTCTCTCTCATCTCAGGCAGCTGACACTTGCTGCTGTGAATCACCAGCTGATGAGCATAGACTACTTCTCATTTACACCAAATGGTGAAAACTAATGTAGAGGAGCAAGCTCAAATCAGGTCTAATGTGTTCACAAAGTATTTCTAAACTTTCCTGCTAATAATATTTGTTACTGCAGTATTTTGAAAATCATACTGCTATCTTAAAGACTTTTTAACATTTAAAACATGCAATGCAGTGTGAAAACTATCACTTAAAGGAAAACAATTTCCCCAAATTATGACTTGCATCTCCAGCAAAGAGAAGCTATTAAAATATACTTAAAAAACATTCTCTAAATTGATCTACTGCTTAGGATTTTGAGATTCCCCACTGCTCTGCTATTTTCCTATTCTGTATGCACAGCACAGATTCGTGCCAAGCCTATTACAGTGAACAAACAATGTCTTCTCTGTCAGAACAGAGAATGAATAGTATCACAAAATTTCCCTCTAATGTACAGCCTCCATTTCCCCCACCCAATCCCTTCAGAGAACAGCCAGGATGAGGACTGATGAGAAAAACATTACTCTCCACTTGCCAATCTGAGATGGCATTCTAGTAAGCTAAGGACTAAGTAATGTCAGCTATATATTAACTGCTAAACAGAGAAAGTTGACAAGTTTATTTTCTTTTAAATTGGATAGTATATTTTTGCATGCCTGTGTGTTTGTGCACACGAATATCTTTATCAGGAAAGAAGGCGGCTTTTCATCAGATATCATTTCAGGGCTTAGCAAAAACAGCTTTTAGCTACAGACTGAGCAGCAACATGGAACTTCATCAAAATGACACAGCAATTTGTGTTAAAATATTGGTGGCTAGTTCCTGAATGCTGAACCTGACTATGAATTCAGCTGTTTTTCCTAAACCTTTATTCCCGCTAAGCTTGTGATTCATAAAGAAAGTGCTTGAGTTACTCTTGAAATGTACAGGAGGATGCTGACAGAGTTCCCTTTGTTGCATGTATCTCTGTCTCATATTCATTCATTCATTCATTCATTCATCCATCCTCTCTGTATTGCATGCGCTCTCCTTCTCTTCCTCTCCCCTAAAAAGAGGCATTAAGAAAGGATATGATCTTTTAAACCAAGATCTTTATGAAGAATTTTCATCACCCAACAAAAGGTATTTTCATAAAAAAGCATGGATTTATTTAAAATCTTCCATATTTGTCTTATTGGTCTCAAATATTAGGATTCAGGCTTTTCCCTCTTGGGACATGGAATGCAGCATCATATATTTTATTTTAACCTCTAAAGGAAATTACCCAACTTCTCCTTTAAAAAGAAGAAATGCTATTTTTATCATCAAACTGCACTGGCTTTTGTTTTCATGACTATGTAAGATTAACACAAAGGCAAAAAATACGGCTTCCCCTTTCCTCCCTTTTTCCCACACATTTTTAGTACAGCTCAATGAGCCCCCAGATTCTGATGTTTTCTCCTGGTAACACATTTAGGAGAGACTGCAGGATACACCAACAGCTCTGCTTTCTTCTCTTTCCCTCTCCCTCTTTCTCTCATATCACTCTTGGTTTGTACTAGACAAAACAATTAAGTCTTTGTGCAGTACCACTGCAATTTGCAAATCTGAATGATATCCCCTTTATTAGTACAATCATTATATTTACCTTGGAGAAATGTTTGTCCAAATAAGTATTCAAAATTCTGGCAATGTGTTCCTTTCGAAAGGCTGTTGTGGTGAGAGTTCTCACTTCCTACTTGGCCTGTAACCAAAGAGAAAGAAAAGAAAAGCAGATGGATAGAGACTGTGAAATATATTTGTCCAGTTCACTGTAAAAATGCTAGCACACTTCTGCCCAAACACTGGGTCTTATATGCCTTCCCAAAGAAAAAGAGAAAAAAAACTGCAAGTAGTAGTGAATACATAAAAATGTTCTCTAAAATAACAGCCAAGTCAATCTCTCATCAATATAAGTCAATTTACTTGTTCTTTCCATTTTTCCTAGTTTTACAACAGACTAATCTATGTGCTACTGCAGTGTGTTAAAGTTCAAATAATGGGTTTTCTGAACTTGAGAGAAAGCAAATGATTCATTTGAAAAGGGTATTTAGGCTTTTAGGTAAGGTAAGCTGTGACTTCACTGGGAGAATGTCTTATTAACAGAACAGTGTGATCTGAATGACAAGCAGATTGCCTAAACCTGAGTCATTTTCTTCATCCTTTCCAGATGGAAATGGGAAGATGTGCAGAAATGGAGGTACTTCAGGGATGACTTCCCTTGATCTCTCTTCTGATTCGTCAGTGCTTCTCGGTCCCATCCCATCTGTGGCCCTGTTCTACTTTTGGTAGGCAACCTTTCCTTCAATCCCCTTTCTCTCCTTTTCTCTTTGATAACTATCTTCTGTCTTGAAACACTGCTTTATGTAAGACACCATGCTAGATGCAGTGTGTAGGAGGAGGGAGTGACCTGGGATGAATGAATGAACATGAATGTGTTTACACCCTAAGGAGAATAACCTGGCTGTTACTAAAGATTTAGAACTTCTCAATTATTTTAACAAGCTGATGTGCAATTCCTGGTATGCAATACAAAAAACTGAGTAAAAGATCATGTTCTTTATGAGAGTTGCCTTCTTCCATGGCAGTGTCAGCAGATTATTTATATTATCTTGAGGTACATCTATTGTTTCCCTGACAGCTACCAAGTGAGAAATGGCTGCCTTTTGTTTGGGCTGCTGCATTCAGCTACATTATTATCTTTTTAAAAATAAGTCTAAAGAGATCAGAACAAGACACGCAATCATGCACAGTCTTCCTCCAACCTGACTCTAGGTCTTTCCACTGTCAATCATGCAAACTGAGAGGGCAGGGTTTCACTAGGTGATGAGCTTGACAGGTGAGTTTTTCCCAATGTATCTGCTACCCTTGATGTACATTTCAAATCAAACCTCCTTCTGAACCCATCACAGAGATATCTTTACATGTGGGTACGAATGTGCACGTCCCCGGTTTTCCCCATGCTGTCGTGGTCACTCAGAGAATACTCCTGAGTTCATTAGAAAGAGGAGCAGATTTGATGATCTAAATCAAAATGTGACAGTTAAAAAGCAAAAAGAATAATTTTTCTTGAAATGCTAAATGTTTCGGGCTGAGGGTTATGGGGCACTACAAGTTTCTTTCTACGTGTAATAAAAATGGCTTGGTGATGGTAGCACCAGTTTACTAAAAGTCATTAAATCAAACACTTTAAAAAGGGTGAATTGTATGGCCTGTGAATTACATCTCAACAAAGTTATTTCCAAAAGATATTCCAAAGAATAAGGATATTAACATGTCAGTCATTTTCCAGATGCAACTTTTAAAAAGTATGACAAACCCAAGTTCAATTTCAGCAGGAATCTCTGGGTTTGTTGCACTGCGGTAAGGCATCCTGACTCCATTTCAAACTCTCATATTCTGACTGAAGCAGCATGAGTATAATTCTGCATGAGCCCATAGGATCCTGCAGGTTCTATTTCATCTTCGGGACTATCTGCAGGTAGTGGTTACTTACTGCAAATGATTATTGATTTAATCAGGATCTTGTGCCCTCAATGCCCATTTCTTTTTCTCCTAAATGCAAACTTTAGGACTTCTGAAACCAAGTATCTGCTCAAATAAGACCACCGACCATTGCACCCACTGAGTCTGTGAAGGGCTGAGATCAGCACTGCTTCTCCCACGCTTGTATCGTGATAGTTTTAATGAGCACTCTTCTTAACAGCAATGATGACATTCATAAGAAGGTTCAAAATTGATCTCTGATAACTCATGATGTGTTGTGTCGACTAACCTAAAGGCTTGTTAACGGCTAAAGCCACTAAGAGAAAATGAAATAAAGTTCTTTTTCTAGACCACTGGGACCCTGCAGAATAGGAATGGCACTTGACAGATGGCCTGGTCCAAGCCCCAGCTGGCACTGATGAGGAAAGGTCTTAGGGCGAAGTGTGCTTTTCAAAACTATACGCTTACAGTCCCTTCTGGGGAAGCAGTGAGGACAAAAACAACATACTTTCTTGCTATCTGAGTAAATGAATACAGAGATTTAGGAACACAGACCTGAAAATCACTATTCCAAATTAATGTCTGCCTTTTACAATGATACTGAGAGGCAAGATATCTACTCAATAGAAGACTAGAAGCATGACATTCAATGACTGATTCTCAAATTTAAAGGAAACTTAAAGGTGGTCTATAAATCAACCCTACTTGACATCTGTACCCTTCTATAATATCTGTGACATTCAGTTTAGAAGTGTAATGTCAAAAGGATGTGGATCAATGTAACTGTTAAAAGTGTTGAACACTGCATGAATAACAGTGCCTAACATGTAATAACCACTCTCTATTTATTCATTCATTGAGTTAATTAATTAAAAAAAAATCAGAGTAGACTTGAGGATATTGCTATAATAAAGCCACTCTCACATGCAGTCCCTGAAGACAGAGTCCCTACAGGCTTATAGGCCTCTCGTGGTCAGCATACTTCCACAGCAATATATCACACACGTGAATGCTGTCCAAGTAAATACTATACTTTATCTATGTAGCAATGGAAACAAACAATAAATGAAACACAGACCTGACCTCCAGTCTATGCTGGATTCTCTTCCATAATGAAGGGCTTCCAGAAGGAATTCCTTTCTAATCTCTGGGAATGCTGTTAGATTTGAGATGGGGTGGAAAGTTTTTCTGAACCCTAGTGGTTTAGTGCTTTCAACCTAGTTTGAGCCCTGGTTGAGAGCAAGTCCAGTACTTTCCCTGAATGGCAAGTTTTCAAATACCTAAAGGTACCTACTTAAGTCTCTCTTGCCCTTGAACCTTCATTCCAAATAATACACAGTACTGAGTACCACACATATAACTCACAGCGACTGTAAGGAAAAGGAATCTGGGCCTTGGCCAGGCCTGCTCTCAAGAGCAGAGCAAACTGAGAACCTGGCTTCATCTACAAGGTCTAACCTAGAAGAGTTGGTTAATACCCAAGTACAGCATCCAATGGCCAAGATAACTGCAATATAATTTAGGAACAGTCTATCTGGATTGTGGTGACAGTGGTGGAATTCTTGGGCCCAGCTATCCCAGGGAGGCAATGCTATCAACTAGGTGCAATGGGCTGGTAAAGTGAGGAAAGCAATTCATTACCAGCTTGGCATTACTACTATTGGTGTTATTACCAGTTGCGCTTACTAGTCATTGCAACAGAATCTGGCCACTGAGTAGTGACTCAAGGTAAGGACCACAATTCTTGAGAAATCTCCTGGCAAGGAAAGACAGACTGGGACTCCAAGCAGATTCTCAGTCCCAGATACTTAAATACACAGGAAGAGAAAGAGCTACAACCTGGTAGGTCAAGGAGAATCTAGAAATTGCTCCTAGGATACCAGATCCTGCATATGGACAGCAATAAAATAGGCCAGTTGGTATGCAATGAGGGTCATACAGTGGTCAGCAGTGGAGCAAAACTATTGGAGTAACCTCAGTATGAGAGACTGAAATTCAACAAATAAGTTCAGCCAGTATTGAGCAAGATTCCACTGTGGTCGAGGCTTAGAGAGAACATGATTAACAACACGTTCTACCAGACTGGGGGCGAGGAAGGAGCAAGTACCTTTAAACATCTTCAGTATTTCCTGCTTTAGTAAGAGCAAATTCATATTTGGGTAGGGCAAGATGATGTAGGCAAGAGAAACAGTTGGGATGAAACAGGAGAGGCACAAAGACACATGCAGGAGGCTGACATACTAATTTTTTTGGCTGTTCTATTCCAAGTGATCAAGCTCAAAGACAGTTTTCCAGAGAAAGCAGAACTTCATCAGCAAAGACTAGAACAAGATTCTTACTTGTGCCAGTCCATGTACTATACTTTTATTTAGAAAGTCTGAGATCACAGAAGCTTTCTCACCAGCTACACGATACTATCGGCATAGATGAATCTTACACTAGGTTAACCAAAAAATTCTAAATTTCTTTCATAGATGATGCTGCTAAGCCACATTGCTCCTTACTAATCCTTTTGCAATTTAATGGGTAGTGGTAAGTTACTTATATCACCCTTGTATCATTTCTGCCTCTTAAGATTTGGGTCATTGTGTTAAACATCAAGATATTCTTAATTTTTGCTTCTTTCACATAGTATTATAATAACCATCTCTCCCAGCTTTGGGCTATGCACTTACAGAATTTTACCCAAGTGAAGTATAATGTTGATTACGACAAGATTAGGTTCAAATACCAGAAGCCTTTCTCCTGGAAGAAAGCAATTTATTAATCACTTCCCTCTGGATATATTTACCAGATCAGTTATTAATCTAGCTAATTATATACACCCTATTTGTCCAAATGATAAATGTTAGTAATTTGATACATTTTTGGTAGAAAAAAGTAAAATATCTATACACTAGTGCATGTTATTTCTATGAATTCTATGATGGGTCTAATAAAATATTACATAGATAACCTCAAAGCATAGACATTTCCTTCCATTAAAATTTCAATATTCAGTCCTTCATAGTAACCTTGCAAGAAAATCATACTAAATGATACTAAGTACACCGGAGTCCTCAGTTTATAGTAATGAAAGGGACAGCTAAAGAACTATGTATTTGGGCTCTGGTGTACTGTGTATAATTGGAAAAACATAGTTTACAATGCCTCCTCTTCTCTCCTCCTAGGATTCTTGTTTTCCTCCACCTGTACCACTCCTTTTGCTGAGCTCTCTCTTGTATTCTGACCACTTTTTTCTCACTGGTTCTCCCAGCTGTGCCTTTCTTCCCCTCCACCCCTAGCCGCTTCAGCTCATGCTTCCAGCCTTCCCGGTATTTGCTGTGTTAACAGTTCTGGTGCTCATATCACATCTGATGCCTCCTGCCTCATTTTTCACATGCTCTAACAGCTGAAATCCCTGAAGTATGCAGAGTGACAACCCATTAAGAAATGAGTGCATTCTGGATTTTTATTTTTCTTACTGAGAACAGAAAAATGGAAGAGGCAAGAAAGGATAGCGCACATGAAAGAATGGTTTACAGATGTGCTAAAGAAGGCCACCATGAAGATAAGATAAAGGCAAAAAATAAAGTTGTTTTAAGCATCAAAAAGATGACATCGGGAAAATAATTCCTTCTGAAAACCCTCTTCGGTAGTGCAGTTTAATAAAAAGAATCCCCTTTCCAAGGCCCTATTTTATTTTTAATTCTAGGGAGCCAATGATAAAAATAAACAGGAGTTAAAAAAACAAAAAAACCAAAAACTCCCTTGGTGGCAAGAAACAGAATATAACATGCAAATTCAAATGTATTTATGGGCAGTTGCATGCTTCTCAGACATCTGGACATAAAGCAAGACAGCATGAACACTAACTTTAAAAAGCTCAGCTTTGGACTGTAAATGCTGCTTTTGTGAACAGATAATATATAAATTGACTCCTCTAATTACTAGAATATAGATTGGAGGTAAAGGAAATACATATGCAATATAATTTTATTATTCCTTCTGCTTGCATTATTATATGCATTTTAGGATAATGCAATCACCCTTCAGTCTGTATTTCACACCCACTCACCACCAGAGGCCCAGTGCCTTACCACCACCTTGTTCTCACCTTCCTTCCCCACCACCCCACACCTTTGGTGGCCACTGTCTTGCATTCTGTGAATTTTGTTGGGGTTTGTCTGTTTCTTTTGCTTGGAAAAAGAAATGTTTAGAAACATCCTCCTTTAGCCAATGTAAATAAACATGGAAAAACAGGGCAACCAAAGAGGGCTTTTCACTCATGTTTCATTTATTCACCCTCTCAATGTTATTTCCTTGCTAAAAAGAACAAAAAGTAAACATTACCCAATCTCTTCCACTCTGTGTATCTGGGAAGTTGTCTTTTGGATGGGACTTAAGCTGCCATTGACAGAGTCAATAGCTTTGGCTTGTCACTGCTTTATGATGGGTATGAAACTGGGCAGTCGTCTGGCACACTCCTTTTCCATCACAGAGCCCCAGCTCAGCTTTGGACTTCTTCTGACGAGGAATAACTTCTGTTTTATCTAGTTTGGGATTCTCCATGTGTTCGTGGTGGACAGAGAGGGTCGCAGAGAGCCAAGATTTTCCAGAAGTTTTTGTGTGACTGGGTGTCTGTGTGTGTGGAGGGAGAGAGAGAATGCAAAGAAGTCTTCTTCCCAGGAAGCTGAGGAAGCTGTGGGGTCAGATACTAACTTGAAGTTTACCCAAGTAGGCCTCTCCTCTGAGATCCAAAACTTTACAGAAATCTACTTACTTTACGGGTTCAAGTTACAGAGAAACTTTAGGATTAAAAAGGGCCTTCCCTCTATTCTCAAGGTTCTACAGAACTGGCGTTGGTTAGGGTTGACTCAAGGCAATGATTCTGCCTATGGGATCAGAGGAAGACTTGCAGTTAGGCTCCAATTGTTTTCCTGGTAGCTTTCCACATTATTGAAAGACTGTAGCCTGTAAAGCGTCTGAGTTGCACAGAAAGAAAGATGGGTAGAAATAAAAGATTCATTGCATATATCTGTAAGTGAAAGAACACACACATACACTTGACCACTGCAATCTTAAACTTTCAATATTGCCTGAAGAAATTACCTCAGAACTTGATATTGTACCCAACTGGTCATTCTCTTATGACCTGGGAATAGTTTTATAAGATTTTTGTCATATGTATTTACATTTCTATGATGGGAAATAGCCACTATGTGACCTGGGCTGAACTATAGAAAACTTCTGAGACAGTGAGATATAATGTTCAGTATCCTTGAGAAAGTCAAGAAGAATTATTTGAAGGGAAATAGTGCATGAAATAATATATACTTAGGTACCCTAGCAAGAGCCTTTTAATAGTAAATGCTCAGTAAATGTTAGCTCTCTCATGACCTGTAAGCTATGGTGTGTTCAGCCAAACTGAATGTCTCATGATGGACTCCAGCTTACGAACTACATCTCTGCAGGCTGACATACTTAGAATACACTCTGTATATGTGAGCATGCATGCCTGTGTGCTGCCTTTCTGAGACTGCTATGGGTTAAACTTTGTCCTCCCAAAATTGGTATCTTCAAGTCGTAAGCCTCAGTACCTCTGGAAAGTGACTTTGTTTGGAAATGGTCTCATCATTAACATAATATCATCTAATATGATTGATGGCCTTCTTAAAAAGGGAAATTTGGACACAGAGATTCACACACAGGGATGCTCTTTGAAGATGGGAGCCAGGATGTACCAGCATCTAGAAGGGAGGTCTGGAATAGAGCTTTTCTTGGCACTTTCAGAAGAGAATGGCCCAACTGACACCTTAATCTTGGGTATCTAGTTTTACTATCCTCTACAAGGCAATACACTTCTGATGTTTAACTCCCCCAATTATGATATATTTTTACAGCACCCCTAGGATTCTAAAACAGGGCCAGCGCAGGAAAAAAGGTTCAAATTCCTAACATTACAGTCCTGACTTAAAGGTACAGAGACAAAGGGTGAGCAAGGTAGCGTTCCTTACTCTATCTCATCAGCCTGGTGGCTATACGGGCATTGCTTCTGAATTCTAAACATGTATGAAATAACAGGCAGGTACAAATAACTTATGATAAAATTTCAAAGAGGGCACTTGTATTTTTAAACATTGCTTTCAGTAATAGATTAAAGGACTATTCCCAAAACAACATGATGCTGAATTAAAAACTAAACTTTCAATGACTTTTTTTTTTCAGTGCAAGGATATCCTGAAAGGATTCCATAATACTTTGGTCTGCCCCAAATTCCTAGGGCAATTTTTACTTTATTATGCCATATTGCATTTAGAATAATATAATAAATAGGTGACTGAATTTATTTTCTTAGACTTTTCCTCTGGGTTAATTCATACTTTTCCTTGTCTTTGAAAAGTCATTTCGAATACATGCTTGAAAGTCTACCCTGGGCCCCCTCCCACTTTTTCTCAGTTCTCAGTATATTAGGACAGTGATTAGCACCTATGCGTATTGAGAACTGAATTAATATAATTTTAGTGTTGAAAGCAAACGTCACAATATTTTCGAGATAAGAAAATTGAAGTCCCACTGTGATTAGTCAGCTCTTTAGAGCCTACCTCACAAATAATCCAGATCACATTTCATTACCCGCCACTCTCTAGCGGGGTTGGTATGTCTCATGTGTGTGGTTTCACATGTGTTAACTGTGTGCACTCTCCCTTGTCAGATGATTAAATTTTTTTTAATTTAAATCTTATCCTAAGATACTCCTGAAATGTTATGTCCAGAGAAGGTATTCCAATTTGCTTGTCTAAATACAGATATTTATGAGAGTTAAGTTTCCACAAGAAGATACGAATCTTCAGTTAATGTTATCTCTAAGTTCCTGGAAACCGACTTTAAGCAAAAAAACATAAAAGAAAATCAGGTCGTTAAGCAATGTTCTTTGTTAAGTGTTGGCTGAGATTTTGTTTTTCTCATCAATGTTGTAGAGAGACAACACTGAACAAAACATTATTAGAGGCTCTGCAGTACTAGCAACTGAAAGCACATGACCTGCTTTAGCATGTTTTATTTTAGTCTCTCAATTGATTTAATGTCTGGAATGCTTTGTTTAGCCTGACTGTAGAAATAAGTGGCAGTATGTATAACTCAGGTTTTATTTTCACAGTTGCTTTGATACCCAGACTAATGGTATTTGTCGTGAGACATGAAATCTAGCTCTACTCCAGGGGTCCTCTGGCTGTCTGGTCAAAAAGGAACATAAGTTCATCTAATTGACTGAATAAGGTGGGAATTAAAGAAATAAAAGAGAAATAAAGAAAGAAAAAAGGGGTTTTAAAGATTTTGAGCTCCCTTGACAAGGCACAATTTCTATTACAGTTGGTAAAAATCACCAGACGACAAATGCTCCGGGGGTGGGGTGGGGTGGGGTGGGGTGGTGGTGTGAGAAGGCTGCATCTTTGCCTATAAAATGAAAAGCACTGAGAACGATTTCCTTATCAATACGACAAACAGAAAACCAAGACTGGAATGAAAAAAGACACAAAGATACTCCCTGAATCTAACTGTGAGACTGAAGAGCAAGAAACACCAAAGCAGCTTCCTCACTGCAGAATTATATTTTTTTGCCTGCCATCAACAAGTGTTGCCATGGTAACTCTCCTGTGGTTAAGAAGTAGTCGAGGTAAGAAAATCTATACAAAACCATCAGAGAGGCAAAAAATAAGAACAATGTAGTGAAGCAAAACTAACCTCAGACTTAACAGAACAAGCAGCCAGAGACTAGCTCTGCTATTTGTCAGGTTTTCATGTTGACTGAAAGTGATGCTGCCGGGAAGACAGGATCATAGCACTGTGGTCCCTGGAGGGGCCAGGGAGCTTGCAGTGGGGCTGCTGAGGCCCTCGATTTGTCTTAGGTACTAATTTCTATCTTCTCAACGAGGTGTACACTTTAGCTCTTTGATAATTTGGGGAGAAGGGTTGCAGCTGTGTACTGTTATGCCTTCTAACTTCTAGAAAGTGAACATCCATCAGTGTATGCCTGCCTTACTTCTATCTCTCGTAGGCAGTTTATTTAGTGACAATTTGCTTTCCTTCAGATGGAGAAGATAGCGTTTGCATGCTATCATTAGTGAAATCATTAATAGCTCTCTCTTCCTATAAATGAGTATGGCCAATATTTGAAGCCCAGATACCAGGAAATACCTCAAATAAGACCAAAATCTCATTTCTAGAGTCCCTCCTATATTGCAAATAATGTATGATGACATTCCATATATTTAGCATCATGAATGATTAGATAATTGTGTCTGAAATTAACTTCTGCATTTTTATTTTGTAAGCTATTGTTGGTGGCCGCCTTCCACAAGGGCACAACCTATCCCCTCTAAATTTATTGTTATTCAAAAGACCACTCCACTTTACCTTATAAATACTGTACCATGGATTAATATACCTTTCAAACTTCTGGGAGTCTTCTAAATTGACATGTCTTTTTTTAAGGATGAAGTCTGAAAAGTTGAGCCTTAGATACAAGCCCATGTGGTACCAAGGCTGTTCCACCAGCAGGCAGACATCAGTGTTGTAAAAATTGGATAGCTGAGGAGTCAGCAGATATGGCCCTCAAACATGCCTCCACCTCTCGGGCGCACTTCTGGGGCTCAGCGTCCCATTTCTTAGAGAGATAATAGCATCACTTCCTTTCAAAGGCTCAATGTGAGGTGCAAATAAAGAGTTGTAAAACACTAGGTGAATAAAAACTGACCCTGGAAATACTGATGTCACTTGGGCTTGTGCAATTTTCTACATTATTTCTACAAATTTGCTACATTAATATTACTCATATTTTTGATGATTATGTACGTCACAACATTTTCACGTTTTTGGCAGAAAATCTCCTTATCATATTTAGAGGTACTTATCTGATTTGGACCTCATCGCTTTCTGTTCCTTTTAACTTTTTATTAGGCTCGTAAATTTGGACCACGGGGGTGGTGGTGGTGGTAGCTGCATATAAAAGAAGAGTAGGGATGAGCAAAAGAAGAGAGAAAGGAAGGTCAGAGAAGGGAAAGGTGAAGGAAACAAATGGAAGTGTTAGCAAAGCAGAGGGGGATGTTTTCTCTCCCATTCCGCAGGCATGTACCATCCCTGATATTATGTTATTTTATTTTCAACCTGTAAGATCACTAGGGATAAGCTGATGGTGACCTTACACAGTCTTCAGCAGAAACAGTTCTGGAAATGACACTTATTTCAGTAACTGACTCTCCTCTCATTGCTGTTTTCTCCATTCTCACGTGGAAGGGCTTGGACAATGAAAGAATAAATACCCCTGTCTCCAAAACCCATAGATCTCTTTCTCAGTAAGGTACATACATTCTGCCTTTTTTCTCTGTTATTTAAAAAAGAAAAATCTCCTTCTTTAAAATATTGTTCTTTTGCTTCTGCGTCCTTTGGACTCAGGCCCTGCCTCCAATTTCATCCTTTCCATTCTGCCCCCACTGTCCCTTTCCCTTACCATCCTGCTATTTGTCACATTCAACTGTTGGCCAAGTTTCATGGGCTCTCTACCTCCTTAGACATGTTAGAGTAAATTTCCAGTTTTTTTTAATACATACTTATTGAGAAGCTTTAAGAATTCAGAAAGATATTTTTTAAAGAAATATTAAAAAAATTAAAGCTCCTTTTTACATATTGTCACAAACCCACCTCCTTTTCTATAGGAAAGCATTAAAGAGTTGAATACAATATTTAAAAATGTCTAAAAAGATAGAAATAGAGAGCGTTTTTTCTTTGTTATATATATGATACCCTGTACTAGACATTGCTCAACAATTTTACTGTATTTATTTACTATATATCAGAGAATTTTCCTTGTTAGTATTTATACAGTTATTGCATTCCTTTTAATAACAACAGAGCATTCAATTGTATGGATACATTTCTCTCATTTTTGGCTTTCCTCAATTAGAAACAAGCTATAATGATTACTCTGGTACATACAAATATATGTGTGTATGTATGTATGTATGTATGTATGTATGTATGTATGTATGTATGTATCTGTCTATGCATGTATGTATGTGTGTGTATCAGATTAATTTCTCTTAACTTCTGCGATCCTTGTCTGCTGATAGTATTTTCTCCTGGCTTTCTAGCACTTCTGTGAATGTGTGGATTTCTTCTTTTCTTTTTTAACTTTGCTGAGTGAAGAGTAAAGCAACTCTTCCACTTGATCACAGTCATGTAAGTCCCGTAAGACCTCTTGCTTGGACAAGGCCAAAAGGTTATTAACCACTCCTAATGCCTTTGGATTAATCTTCCAAAGCTGTCCAAGTAATTTGATGAAACAAATACAATCACTTATCTCCCCTGCTTAAATTGCTTCATTAACACCCTAATGCTTTTGTGGGATGAGTTCTGTCCCCTAAAGATGGACTCCAACATTGTAGTCCTTTCTCCTAGTATATCCTTATCCAATATAATTGCCTTTATAAAAGGGGAAAATTTGGACATAAAGACAGACATTCACAGAGAGAGGATAAGATGAAGAAACACAAGGAGAATATCACGTGGAGACTGGGGCAGAGACTAGAGTAATTATGCTGCCCCAGACCAGGGTACCACTGGGAACACCCAAAGCAGGACGAGTAAGGACAGATCATTCTCTTACAGGTTTCAGAGGGAACCTGAATCTGGCATCTTCATTTGGAATTCTAGCCTCTGAAACTGTATAAAAAGCCATGTCCTGGTAGCTGAGCAGTCGAGCATACTCTGGGAACAGTCCCCATGTACAGTCCAGGATCCCATGTTCAAGACCCGGGGCTGGGGTAGCAATCAACTGTAAACAACCAAATAAAAAATAAATAATAATAAAAAAGTGCTTTAAAAAAGTACGACAATAAATTTCTGTTTTTCTAAGCCATCAGCTGTGTTACTTTGTTAGAGCAGACACAGGAAGCTAATACAGTGGTAAAGTCAACCGTGTAAGGGATCTCACAGAGTACCTTCCACAATTAGCCTCCTTGCTACCTTTCCTATGAATGGCCACCCCTACCATCTTACCTAATTATCCGTCCAAAGGCTCTAGGGTGCGTCCAACCTCTTTGCTTTAGAACATGCTGGTCTCTACCAAAATTCCTTCTTCCATTCCCCAGTCATTACTAATGTGGTTAGCTAATCTCAGTGTCTCCTCCTTTATAATTTGGTTCTGCCATACCCTTTTCCCACCAGTCTCCCCAGACATAAGTGACTTCCCCATGAGTTGCCTCTGTGAAGTACCTAGAGTATTTTGACATTATTCTCTATTTTCTTGTTTATACACATCCCCCCCCCCCACCCCCTTTTGCTATGCTGTGAGTTCCTTGTGGGTAGAGCCACTCAATGCATCCTAGCAAAGGCCCTGCATAGGAAATCCCAAAATGGAATTATACTGAGTGAATGGTGCACAGTGCCATGGACTGTAAGCAATTTTTCACAGGCTTTACTCTATTAAACATCTCTCATGCAAAAGATGGAGTAGAATAGGTCAGAGATGATGCACACAACTGATAATGGCTGAGAAGTACTTCTCCACTCACTGTGTTTGAGGCTATTTTCAGCTTGTTATTTTTTTTATGAGAGTCCTTCTTCTAATCAGTTACACTTAGGAACATTAGACTTATCCATCAGATGCTGTAAATGCTAACTGCTCAGCCATCAAAGGTAAGTGTCAGTGTCCACTTAGACCTTGATGTCCACTGACTGCTTCCTTCATTAGAGTAGCTCATTATAGACAGAAAGTAGATCAGTGGTTTTCTAGGTCTGAGAAGACGATGGGAGATGGGCAAATTGGGGAGGTGGGTGGGGCTAATGGGTTCGGGGCTTTCTTGCAGAGCTTTAAAATGTTCTAAAATTGATTGTGGTAATGATTGAAAAACTGTGATTATACGGAAAGCCATTGAACTGGGTACTTAAGATGGGCGAATTGTATGATATGTGAATTATAAACCAATATAGCTGTCTTTTAGGGGAAAAAAGCATGGTTCATTTAATTTAATCCAAACCACAACCACTGTTGAAACTACTCAACTCTTAGGGAGACAAACATACACACACAAAAAATAAACCTTCCGCACTAATGAAAAGAAAACAAAATCATAGCCTGCAATGTGTACAGCATCCTGAAGAAAATGGACAGACACTGGGCAACTCACATCAGGATCACATCTCACCCTGATTACCGCACTGCCTAGTGGTAGCAGCATAACTAAGTCTTAGGATTTCCCTTTTGTCTGAAAGTATCCGATTCTCTCTTTTTCTTTGTAATCAGAGATACTTAGTTCAGTAAGTCTGAGAGCTAGGAGGGAACTAAGATAAAATGATAAATGAAAGCCAAGAGGGAGCTCTTAAAAGCCTACCCTGTTTTAAATAGTAGAGAGGTTATCAGTTATATGGTAAATCCAATGATCTCTCTGCTACATTAAGAGTAGGCATTTAAACGCTAAGTATTTGTTAGGATGTTGGACGAAGGCACACAGCATCTTTAACATTTACCACACTGTTCAATAAGCCTTCAGAACAAATAGTCAATGAATGACTAAAAGCAAACATCCTGGGGATTCTTCCTATTTACATATTTATCACCCATCGTGTGAATGTGCCTCAAATCTCCATGAACTTCCAAATCCTTGAAGACAGAGAAGGTAGCTAATGGGTTTTTTTTCTCCTCTGCCATTCCCTACACTTAGGATTCAGCAAAGAGTTAATTGCTTTATGGGTACAGGATACATTCATCTTAGAGTCCCATTGTACAAAAAATATTTCATTTTTAGTAACACTGGAATAAACATGATTTAGTACCCAGAATAACAAAGTCTGCATAATAAACCATTCCATAATTGATTATTACTGTGCTTTAAAACCCCATCTTTAAGGACTTTATTGGGGGAAATGTACACTATAATCACTTAGACAACAGAGGACCTCTTCAAAATCAACAGGCTCTTGACTCATGAATCTATCTAAGCATGAATCAGTGAGCAAGATTCCACTGACTCCCAGATTAGCACGCTCTACAAATATCGGTTTTGAAAATTATCTCAGAACTAAACCTTCTTTAGAGGTAGCTTTTAATGCAACCACAAGTAAGATTTTTGTTATGGAAAGGGAGAGAATAATTTCTCTCTACAACGTGTCCTTACACACTCCAAAAATTACAGACTCTTCGCTATTGAGATGTGATGCTTAGTCACTGAGTTCAAAATAGACTTGGAAAGCCTATAGTTACATGTAATTAGCCAAGATAAATTAGAGAGAACCATGCAAATAAATGAAATAACATTCTCGGAGCTCAATGTCTTTAGACACAATTAAAAAAAAAAAAAAAAGCAAACCCTTTTTTATTCACATTCACACAGATACATTCAAATGGACCACTTCTAAAAGCTCCCAAGGTAAAGAGGGCCCTTTCTAATTCCTGTGGGAGGCATCTCCCAGGGTAATTTAACTGGTAAGACCTAGGTCTTTTCCAAGACAAACTCACACCTAGGCCTGGGCCTTTGTTGATACTATTCATGCCTGGAATGTTCCACTGTTGATGGTCTCTTCTTTGTGTCCTGTTTTGCACAGGTCATTAGATAGTAAGTATTACCCTACATGTCCTAAACTGGGGGCGAATCCTTTTCTTGCCATACAGCTCCAACATGTAACACCTCTCCCTCTTTCCATTTCTTCATTTACTTCATGCAAGAGGCGGTGGAGTGACTTACACAATAGGTGACTTGGAAAACCACGAATTACATGTCCTGTCTCAGTTCCTCTCTCCTCCCCAAGGGAGTTAGTGTGCTTTGGGAATGTGAGGTTTCCTCTGATCTTTCATGCCATAATTTGAGTTGATCCTTTGGACCTACAGAAAGGCCTGCTCCGGTCACTGTTAATGTGCTTAATATGGGGGTTCCATACATCTAAAATCCCACCCTACAACCTGACCTTTATTACTAATATAAGTAAAATTGGATCCTTACCTACCAATTATTTTATCTTATCTTTTTATTTTTGTCAGAATTTGGGAGGGTCAGAGGGGTATCACTGTGGTTATCATCAAAAACAATCTCACATCAATTGTGAAAACCGTCTAGTCAATATATGTAAAATACATATATTCCACCTACCTGTCTGGACATCATTTTGGGTCATGTCTCATAATACTTTGCTATCTAGTACTTCACTACAATGCCCAATGTATAGTTAAAACAAACTCAGGTTCGATCATGAATGCGTCATCTAAGGATATATAGAAAGGATTAAAAACAAACCAAAACCTGAGGACTACTACGTCTAAGATTCCAGCTAATAATTATGATTTTATTAATGCATTCTGGTGTCACTTAAATGGCAGTATTAGCATAAAGTTAATACAGGCAGGGTGAGTATAAAATTAATATATGCTACACTCTGATCCTGCAGAGTAAATTTAATTGCACATTGAGCAAGAGAGGATAAAAGACAGGCATATACTCATGAATTTTTTTCATCAAAACCTACAAGATCTCATTTCAATAAAACCTTGTATTAAATTTACAACACATCTAAGACTGAATTTTATGTGATATATATCCAAATCTAATTTCCAAAGCAGTGATGGCCATCCATCATAAGCCACGTTTCATTTATTTACCTCTTAAACCTTCATCTTACATGCTACATTATATCCTTTGCTCACTTTTACATAAAAAGCTATCAATGTCCAATGTTATTGAGAAGTACAGATCTACTTGTCTAAGTATATGCTTTTGAGATGCTCTCCCATGAAAAAATAAAGTAAACACATAAAGGATTACATAACAATCATTTAAAATAAACAAATAAGCAAAATAAAGACAGTGTTCCAGAAAAATTTTCAAGGTCAATTATTGCAATAAACTGCTAATTTTTCTTCAATTTTATTTTCAGAACACTTTTTTAAAAAAGAAAGGTACAAGCAGGATTGAAGGCAAGTAGATAAGAAGGCAGAAAGAGAGAGGAGAAAGCAGCACTTTATTTGTTTTTGTTGTTCACAGCCGTTATTTCCTCCCAAGGCCCAGGACTCAAACCCAGGGCTATGTGGCTTGCATGAGGATGATTAACTACTGCTCCACCAGGGCACGACTTTTTTATTCTCCTTAAGTATTTATTGAATGCTGAGTACTAGCACTGACAAGCATATAAAGTAATAAGAAGTACAAAACAGCACAAGAACAATACCAGGAGTGATGGTTAATATAAAACACTTTCTAGTTTTCAGATGTGTTGTATATTTATTTTTCCTTTGACTCACAGATTCCAGTTAAAATAACAGAGCAAACTTTGTCATACTCACTTTACAAATGGGAGAACTAAGGCTCAGTGAGGCTCAGTGATCTTGAGGACGGGCAGGTATAGAACTTCAGTCTTAGGTGCAGACTTCCCAGTAGTTAATCATTCATTTGGAAATTCAATGAATTGGTCACCTAAATGTGACAGGCACCATGTTGGGGCTGGGGATAGATGGTCCCTGGTCTCCTAGCCTCTCTCTTTGGCCATCTATTTGACATAGATCCACTCATTAGCCTGTATACAGCATGTTCAAAGTACTACTCATATATAGTTAGAAACAAATAGAAGATTGCAAATACCTTTGTTACAAATGCAAAACTGAGTAAAACAGCCTTAAAACTAATCTAGCTTAATCATTACTTTAGAAATGAAGAACATATTTCACAGTTTTCCTCAATGCTCTTATTAGAATGATAGTGTTTTCATTAACATTGAGACTCCAAATTAAAAATATCCTTTGGCATTCTTCATGAAGTATTTTGTCTTCTATTAAATAAATAAGAATTTAATCACATAAACCAGTCTATCTCATTCTTACACCAACCACCCCCCTGCCACAATTTATCAAAGGAAACAAACTTAAACAGTCAGAGAAACAGTGGTGAGGCTGTTGCTGGAAAAGACGCCTTCTGAAATTCAGTTTTGAATTTCAAACATCTAAAATCACAAGGATCTGCTGTCCTAGAACCACTCTGCAGTTCTCAAGTCACGATTTTAATATGAGGTTGCCCCTTCAGCTAAGCAGTTGTCAGCAACAGTCATAAAATATGAAGGGAAGACCCACGCTCATTCCTGAGATGAAAAGGATTGGTACCCACACTGCTTTTCTATCTGTCTCTGCCCACAAATTAACTGATTAATAAATACATTTGGATGTGAGGCACATGTCTTTCCAGGCAGGGAATTAGACAAATAAACATAGTAGCGAGAAACCCAACAGGCAACGAAAGGGGGAAAGGTGGTGCCACATCCCTGGCCTCACACTCTTGCATAAACTGGTAGAGCACAGTGGAGCATGTGCTCCTTTCAAATGAGACCCAAACTCACCCTCTCACACCTCTAACACACCTCTAAAAGTTTTCAATCTTCGAGAGTGAACAAGAAGAGAAAAAAGTCAAGGTGAATTTTTGGTTGTCCATCTCCTCCCTCTTGCATCTGTCGTCACTCTTGCTTTCTCTTTAAGACTTTGTATTTGTGTTAAAATTTTCTGAAAAAAAAATCTACATCTTAAAAATTTTTTTTCTCCATATACTTAATGCAGGGCTTCATTGGCCGAGGCTAGGGAGTTAAACTTCTAAAACCAGGCTACCATTTTTTTCTGATTTATCCAGAGATCATCTTCAGATAACAAATGCATTTCCATCCTCAACCGTATTATTGTGAATATTGTCTTAGGACTTCTGATATTATTAACTCTGCATTGTCTTTTATGAAATGAAAATTATGCTGTAATGACTGATAAGGAGCACAGTAAAAAAAAAATGTATGTTGTATATATTTCTGTGTCAATCATTAAATGTCTCTGATAATGTTAGAATTCAGAGCTAGATAACAGTGCTGCCTTCTTTAGCACAGGCCCAGGTTAAGGATCATTCACATGCCTGCAGGCGTTGCTTACTTACGTAAAATGAACACTGTAATTAGTGTCCCTGTTGGTGCAATAAGAGAAAATAGTAAAATGAGAATACAGAGAAGTCCTAATTTGTAAAAATCACTGTCTGGTGCCCTTTAAAAAATACTTAAGCTTTTGAAACCATCAGGGCCCAAATTACTATGTATTACTATACAATGATATATCTACATATACATTTCTCCAATTGTGCTGGACTAATTGAAAATCGAAATCTTCTGTTCAATCTTCTCATCTTCTTGGATTTACACTTCATATATAAGATTTTGGCAACCCAAAGGAGGAGGGGAGAGGAGCAAAGAGGGCTAATTTAAAAACTAATTTTATTCCAAAATTGTATCTTGAAGCCTGTCATTAGGAACACTGAATTAGAAATAAGAAAAGGTTACTACATTCTTAAGATAAGAAGGCCATAACACTTTTTATAAAGTTAAACAACTTTGTGGAAAACAGAAAAACCAATAAACATGGAATTCTATTTACTGTACTGAGGTTTCCCTTAATCTTTAATTTTATGGGAACATTTATAAAGTTGCTATCAGTGAAGAAATACTGTGACACTGCATTTTCAGTCAAATATGCATTTCCATGTTTCAAAATAGCCTGCATATGTCATTTTAAAATCATAAAAGATTATATATTATCATACCCTTAGTCACTTCCTAATTGTTGTGGCTCATAGTTTCCAAATTTCCACTTGTAAGTAATGTGCTGCTATGAATATTTGCACAGTGACTACTGTACATTTCTCTCAATGACACCAAGCCACATTTTCACATGACAGAAATGACAGCATTTGAGGAGGATCCATTTATTTATCAAGATTGTAATTACTCTTCCTTCACTAAACTAACTGAAGCACTTGTGAGTGATAAGGACAAAGCCAAAAATTTGAACAGAGCTGTATAATTAATAAGCATAATGATTCAAATACAGTGAGGATGAGGATGATGATGCTGCTGCTGATGAAGATGACGAGAATCATTATCATTACTATAACATCAACAACCACAACCACCGTTCCTAAGTATCTACCACCTGCCAGGTATCAATATCAAATATAAATCCCATCCTTTACAATTTTTTAAAGTAGGGATTTTATTCCCATTTTAAACAAGAAGGGTTAAGGGACTTCTCCGAGGCTACATAATCTCCATTATGTATTTTGATTGAGAACACGTTGGTTTAGAACACTATATAGGTTTCAGCTGTAGAGTCCTATAAATCAGCATCGGTACACACTACATTCTGTTCGCCACCAGAACTCCAGTGTCCGTCCACCACCGCACAGTTGACCCTTTTTGCCTCTTGTACCCAACATTCCCTCTTCCCTTTTGCCATCACTCTAGTGTTCTTAGACTCTAAACGTTCATATTCCACGAGTGAAAGAATACATTATTTGTATTTCTCCATCTGATTTATTTCACTGAACATCATACTGTTTAGTTTCATGATGTTGCTGTAGATGGCCACAGTTCCTACGGCAACTTTCTCTCTTTGTTCTGCCCAAACTCCAGTTCTTAGAAAAAAGATCACTGTATGACTGTCAGCCTGCTAAAACCTCTTCACTAAAGACTTAAAAGTGACTTTTATGTAAGACCTTGTAGGAAACTTCCCACGCCGCCCTCCAGCTTAGGTGGGAGGTGTGCTGGGGGCCCATGACCGCCTGCAGATGAACACTGAAACAGCATGAGGAGCAGTCACCTCCCTTGTAAGGAGAGAACTGAACAACAGGGCACTGAGACAATAATCCAGCTTCCTGTCCTTACCCACTTACATTTTTTCCTCTAAGAATTTCGTCTTTTTGAAGTCTGATGATAGTTGGCATTTTCCTCTAAATCAGAATGTAAAATCCTCTGTAATTTGACAGTAATTGAGCTATATTGCTTCTTTACATGCCTGATCAAAATATAACTCTGAAAGCCTCCAGGTAATTAAGATTTCAGGAAGCATTTGAGAGAAGCTTATTAATGTTTTGTATAATCATTAACCAAAGAAAAATATTAATCTTCAAAATCACTGCTGAGCACAGGGAACTATTATTCTTAGGATTATTTTGTGTGAACAAGCTTAAATCCTTATGTTACACAAAGGCTAATGTCTTTGCTCAGAGGATTAGAATTAATTTATGACCTCTGCTTTTAACTTAAATGCTATAAACATTTCTGTTGTTCTTGGAAACAAAGGCTGCTCTTGCATAATTTTTCAGACAGAGAAACTGAAATGAAAGTACTATGAAAATATTTGCTGCACTAAACAAATGACAAGATAAAAAATGCTGAGACAATGAGTGGATATTTATTATCTCCACAAATCTGTTTGTATTTCAAAGTTTATTTTTACCATGTTCTTCATCAGTCATTACAGGATGACTTTAAATTCATAAAAGAAAATGCAGAATAATAAGAACTTGAACTTTAAAATAATAGTCAAGTAATACCTAAGAGGATGGAAATGTATTTTTTATCCAAAGATTATCTCTGGATAAACCAGCAAAAAAAAAAGTAACCTAATTTTAACTCCCTATTCTCGGCCAGTGAGATCCTGCATATAGAAAAGACATTTAATTTTTAAATATCAATGATGAACATTTTAAAGTTACAACTCAAATCAAACAAATCAAACAGTCATGCTCCAAAGGGAAAATTATATTCATTTGTGAGAAGTCAAGGTTCTTTCTATTTACCAGGGAAACTCTTCGACCTTAGAATTTTTAAGCAACTCACTGTTTTCAAGGATCTGAGACATCTTTTTATAATATTCAAAGACAAAAACCATACTATTCTGTCTTCCTAGTGTTCCTAAATTGTTACCTGTTTGGCAGATTCTACAGTGGAGAAATGGACCCATCTCTACATGGTTTCTTTGATGGAGACAAACCAACAGTTATTTCTCATAGAATTATGTTATGGTAACTTTTAAGGGATTAAAGGGAATTAGTGGTCTAACTGTAGATGGTAAGGATTGGTGACTTAAAAGCCTACATTACTGTACTCAAGGCATTCAAATATTCTGAATGGTCAATGGACAGGCTTGGTGTCAGATCAGGATTGAGTAACATGAAGGAGGAAACCACTTTAGGTATATGGTGGTGCCACTAAGTAGGATAGGAAACTGAGGAGGAGAAACTGACTGGAGTGAGAAATAAATACACAAGAATTTAGTTTGGTAAATGTTGATTTTAAGATGACTGTGGGTCATGGAGGGAAAGAAATTGGGTGCGTGGCTAGATTTAGCAATTAAGATTTGAAGAGAGAGACTGAAAGTAATGAACATTATCAGGATATGCAAACATTTTCTGTGATGGGCCAGAGAGTATTTTTGGCTTTATGGGTTATATGATTTATCATGACTACTGAATTCTGCCACTGCACATAAAAGCAGCCATAAATATAAATAAAAGCTAAAGAATAAGTGTTCCTGTGTTCCAAAAAATTTTTATAGAAACAAAGTTTTCATAGACATTCTGGAGGAGGAACAGTGACAGCAAAAGAAACTAAAGTAAAACTAAACAATTGGGACCACATCAAACTGAAATGCTTCTGCACATTTAAAGAAACTACTAAACCAAAAAGACAATCCACAGAACTGGAGAAGATAGTTATACAACATACCTCAGCTAAAAGCTTAAACTCTAAAATATACAAAGAACACATACATCTTAACAATAAAAAAGCAAATGACCCACTCAAAAAATGGGAAAAAGAGTTGAATAGAGACCATTTTAAAGAAGACACACAGATGGCTTACAGATATCTGAAAAAATGCTCCACATCAGTCATCATCTGAGAAATGCAAATAAAAACTATAATGAGATACCATCTCACACCAGTGAAAATGGTCTATACCAAAAAGACAGGAAATAGCAGGTGTTAGAGGGAATGTGGAGAAAAGGGAACCCTTCTATACTGCTGGTGGGGATGTAAATTGGTACAATCTCTTTGTAAAACAGTATGGAGATTCCTCAAGCAAATAAGGATGGATTTACCATTTAATACAACAACCTTATTCTAGGCATATACCCAGAAGACACAAAATCTCTAATCAGGAAAAACATCTGCACTCCTATGTTCATAGAAGCACAACATACCACAGCAAAGACATGGAAACAACCTAAATGCCCATCAACAGATGACTGGATAAAGAAGCTATGGTACATATACTCAATGGAATTCTATGTCGCCATTAAAAAAGATGAAATTGTGCCCTTTGCTATAATCTGGAAAGAACTGGAGGGGATCATGTGGAGTGAAGTAAGTCAGAAAGAAAAAGAGAAATACACTATGGTTTCACTCATAAGTGGAGTATGAGATGAAACAAAGGAACATACAAATTCCAACAAAAATAACAGGACTCAGGGCTGGTTAGTAGGAGGAGGAAAGGTGGCAGTAAGGGACGTAGGAACTCTGGTGATGGGTGTGATGTGAACTTCAGACTGAGATGCAATGTCAATATCATAAATGGAATTAAGCATTGTGAACTAAAGAAATAATAAATATTATAAAAATGATCAATAATTAAAATATAGACATAAATTTTAAATCAATATTAAAAAAACAAAGAGCAACAAGAACAAGACCCAGAATACATCTGGCCTATAGGTCATGGTTGGCTAATTCTTGAATTATATGACAAAGGAAGCTCTGGAAATAGATGAGATCACCCAGGAAGAACCCAATGAAGGCAAAGACATATGATATGCAATTTGAAAACATGAAATTCTGAATTTCTATTGAGTAAAAATATATGAAACTGGGGTGCCCTGGGTAGATTAGCAGCGAGGTCTGCTACCTCCGGCCGAGTCCAATCCACATACATCCCAAGGTCCCAGATTCATGTCCTGGTGCCTGGGGTAACAACTAGGATGAACAATAAAAAAGCTTATTTCTCAAAAAAATTATGTACATGCATATGTGCCCATATATTTATTATACTGAAATACTGAATCTAAAAGACCAGTATTTATAGCGCAAAAAATTAGGCACAGCTCCCTTCTTGGAAAGTGTTAAGTCTGGGTTTCTTTAGCTGGGACCCTGCAGACAGACACCAAAAAGTTCTAGGCCAACTTTGGGAGGGTCTATAAACTACCTGCAATTATATACAAAGTGTTCTGTGCATGTGTCCTTCAGAGAAGCAGTCTAGAATTGCTATTAAATTCTTGAAGTAGCCTATTGTCTCCCCAAAGTTAAACTGGGGTCTGCAAACAGGCCTCACTGAAGCACATATATTGCACTTAAAGAGCCTAAGTATTCTTAACTTATTATTCTTCCATTTACTTCTGAAAAGAATGAAAGACTAAATTATTAGTTCAAATTAAGCAAGTGAATATTTGTTTCTTCCCCAGACTATGTATTAGCTCCCAAGGTAAAACTGTATGTATTAGTGAGAAGTCAAGTTTTTTCCTCACTATTTACCAGAGAAACTTCCTCTTGCCTTAGAATTTGTAGGCAGCCCAAGGATCTGAGAAATTTTTTTATAAAATTTAGACAAAAACCAGTAAAAACCCCAAGAGCTGAGTACTGTTAAGTGCTTTACTATTAATTAGTATGACTTAGCTTTAAATTAATATGTAGTGTTAATTCTATTTAATAGGCTAAAACATAGCATTATAAAATATTTTTCTTAGAGGCAATTTTTTTTTGGGGGGGGGGGTAAATCACAGCAAGTTGATGCCAGAATCAAAGAATTGAGAAGCCTCACTATTCCATTCACAGGCTATAAATCATCTCTTATAAATGAAAAGTGTTTTAGCATCTCTTGGGAGAGAAACCTATTATTTCCAGAACAAAATAAATTTCTCTCAAGGATTAGTTTTTGAGAGACTTTGTAGCATTTACAAAAGCCTTTTGATAAATCCTCCTGCTGATTTAATTTTCTGCCTTTTCTCTGCTAATAGCTAGGACCGATTTGGAATACCCTTTCCATATTATTGAAAATCAGTGAGCAGTGTCATTAATGCTTTAAAATCACTAACGTACAAGAAGTTTCTACATCTGTGTCAAAAATGGTTGAAAATGAGTTGACCTTCCTAATTAGGAGGAAAGTAACAAAGAAATTCAAAATCTGTCTTCTGTTTACCTGAAATTATCCAATAAACATCATTTTTGATGACACAGAATCAATATTTCTTCATGTTAACTTGACAGAAGGGCCATAAAAGTGTATTCAGGTTCTAAAACCAGCGCCTAAGCTCCATGAAAGAATAGTTTGACTCAGACAAGTTCTAATTTGTATCTTTTTTTCATAAATGAAGATGACTTGTAGAAAAGATGGATTCATTATCATGTAAAATACAGCCATTAGCAAAAAACCTGGTTACTATATTCTCAGACATAACACGATTAGATTCCTAGGCTTCTAGGCTGGAACTGGGGGACAAGCAGTGGAGTGTTTCTAAAATAAGAAAGCTTTCCTCTGAAAGAGCTTTTCACAGGGGTAAATTAAATAATAATACCCACGAAAGGAAGTTACAACAGGCCATTCCTATCTACTTTGAAAGCAAAACATTCTATTCAATTGATCCTACTATTAACACCAGTGTATGGGTAATTCTTAAATGCTATGTGTGTCTCTAAATTATAAAACTCTTAGATGCAGAGAACAGCTTGGTGTTTACCACAGAGAAAAGTTCAGGGGGTTAATTGGTGGTAGAAACTATACTTGGTGGAGATCATGTTGTAGGGTGTACAGACGTCAAATTACAGTGCTGCTTACCTGAAATCTATATAATGCTACAAACCATAGCTACCTCAAAAAAGTGTCTGTTTCTCAAAATATTTTGTTACTACTCTCTCTTGTGGTTGGAAAATTTGAATGGACTCACTTGTCTCAAATTTCTATCATGTTAACATCAGTAGATATGTCACCAATATGCCAATCAGATGCCACAATAAGGAAGTAACTGCTGGCTAAAGACAAGCAGAGCATAAAGTACCTCAAATTCTATAGCAAGGAGAAGGGTCAGTGAGCCTTACATCTGGCAGTGATGATGAAATGGCCTCATGACAGACAAGAGGGGAAGATCCAGAGAAGGAAGCAGGTGAAGGGAAGGAAGATTTAAGAAAAGCCCACTAAATGCCAGGCACAGTGCTAGGCTCTGAGGAGACAAGGGGCACAAAACAAAGAAGGTCTCAGCTTATTTCCCTGTAGGTGAGGATTGACAAAAGCAATGAACATAACAGGAAAAGTAAATTTAAAAAGCAAAGGAGAACAGTTTCCTGCTTCGACTACTTGAGAAATCCTCTGAGAAGGTAGCATTTAAATTGAGATCTGGATGACAAGAAGGAGTCATCCTGTTTTTCAACCCATACAAACTATCTTTGATGGGATACGGGTAAGAGATGGAACAATGGAGAAAAGTGATTTTTGTCTAATAGTTCAGTGGTGAGAACCATTTTTTTGTGTATATTGGTGGATAATTGTCAAATTACATAAAATATGCAAATTAAATACATATAATACATAATTTCTGTAATATACACTATATATTATACTTTTCAGAGTATATAAAGAGATTCTAAACAAAGTAATTCGAAATCAGTTAATAATAATTCAATCCAATCCTGTCATTTACAAAATTTAACAATGCTCAGTTATCTATAAAAGCCCCCACTATCCTGATAGCTTTATTTGCTTTAATTGTGAGTTGTTATTTGCAGTCTAAACCACTCTCTCATTCTCATGAGGTAAACTTGTTTCCAGTTACAGAAAACAAGAGAGTTTTCTTTAGCAGAGGCTCAAGAACACAACTAAAAACTAAACTTTGCTTGTTCTCTGCAAATATAACCTACTTAGTTTCATACTTGCTTGTTAATATCTTAAATTGTAATATACATTTTGCAAACTACTTATATTCAAATGTGGGCAAGTAGATTTTAAACATTAAATCCGGCAGCATGTCTGTAATGCTACGAGCAATGTGTTAATGAAATAGGGACCCTGGTTTGTCACTCTTGAGTGTCTACGCTTTCTAGCAGTCCCATTAGGAAATATTATTCAGTTCCAGAGAATTTCCAATCATTTGGTTCTTCTCCCATGTGAAATACTAAAGGAATGTTTTTTTTTCTTCTTTTATTGTTTCTCATTGTCTAACTTCACAGTGAAAAGCACCTGTCAGATCATCAGATTACTTGCTGGATGTCTGCAGAGATGAACTAGGCACTCGAAGAAGAAAGGACCCCAGCACTAGCAAGTGAAAGATCAAGAATACCAGAGGCTATGACTAACTTCAAAGTCTAGACTTCAAAACCATTTGTTCATTATTTGGATGTAGGGCCATTTGGCTGTGATACCTGCCATTCTGCTGATGACTAGGATTGACTTTGGGAGCTGAGAGGGCATCTAAAGGAGTCAACACAGGGTCAAGGAGAGTGGCTTTTGCACTAAGCTTTTTAGAGGCATACATGAATAAATAATGTAAAAAGATAGAGCAAATGGGTATATTTAAGAACATAAAGCTGATTATATGGGAGAGATGCTAAAAAGACTATGGAGAACTTAGCAAAAGCTGTTTAAGAAACATAACAAATAACCTTAACATAATGGTTAGATGCCAAACAGTCAACTTCCTCTTCTTTGACATGTGTAGGTCCCTGCGTGTGCCTTCCTCACTAGGCAGCACAAGTCTCTGATCAGCCTTAGTAGTCCAAAGAGCAGCTCTCAGAATCTTATCACTTTTGCCAAGTAAGGCATCCATTCATGAAATGAATAGCAATGCTCTTGGAGTTTAATGAGAAAACTCTAAAACACTGACATGCCACCAGGTTGTCATGATGCCTAAGGCAAAGGAAGATAAATGTGACTAACAGTGGACAGCTACCACAGCGAACAGTTTTATAGCCTTTCCCTCCTAGTTCCTAGAGCCCTCCTCTGAAAAGGCTCTCATTGTTGTAAGGAGTAGGGCAGAAGCAGCTGAGATCCAAAGACTTCTTCCCAAACCTCTGGGGAGCAGTTGGGGCCCCTGGGAACCACAGACCTTGCAGAGAACCCAGCTTCTCTTGGGTAACTGTCACCCAGCAGGGGCTGGACTGACCATCCCAGTTTCTACACTCAAGTTGTGTCCTCAATAGCTCTGAAGTCTTGTCAGAAGTTATAGCTACAGATAGCTGAACTAATCATCTGAAATCTTTTCTTTTCAGAGAAAATCATAGACCTCTAAAACAGGAAGAAACTTCGTTCTTCATGAAGAAATAATCTTTAACTTTTCTTTTATTTCCTTTTCCATTCCTTTAAAAAAAATTGTTAACCAGTCACTTACTAAAAGAAAAGCAGAATCCTAATAGAAAACTATGGAAATCAAATGTCTGTTAATTTCCTACGCCTTCACTTACTTTTAGTCAAATGAGCAACAAAAAGATATAAATAAAATCAGTCCCAGAAAAGTTTATGAAGAGGCTTGAATCAAACAGAAGCCAGGAGTAGATACAGACATTAGTATGCAGGTCATCTGACTCTTAGACCAGTGCTAAGATCAGATAGTCAATAGAAAATTGATATTTAAAATTCCAGATGGTGACAGTCTAGCCATTAGATAATTTTTGTAATCACTAGAAAATCGCTTAAGGTTAGGAGGAAATATGAGGCATATTTTCTTTAATGTCAAAAAAAAATGACTAATTTTGTAATGTTAAAAACTTTTAAAATAGAAAATAATATACACACATCTCTGTCAACAAAAAGTGACTACTTTTAGAACCGCACATGACTTACAGAGCCTAGTTATGCAGAGAGCTGTTATATATACCTTAATATACCCATCAAAGGGAAGTATCCAAAAGTGAAAAAATTTTTTTTGCCTGCCCTCCTTCAGCAGAAAAGTCCACACTTTGGGCTCTCTATATTTGAGGCAAAACTAGGAGGTTTTGAGTAATCTGAAACTAGGTAAAAGCACATCTCTGAGACTGAGATGACGGATTTGGTATAGACAAGAGATCATTGCTAAAGTTTTGATTCTATCTAGCCAGATGTTCCGACTTTAGATATACTTCATTTAGATCCATTTGAAAAGTGGCATAGAAAATAGAGGAATGAAAGTTAACCATGTGCTGAAATTTTCCTTTTCTCTTAGAAGCACAGAAAACCCTTACGAGGTTACTGTCTAGCATCAGAACATTGATTTTCAAGTCTTACCAAAGCTCTTCGTATTGTGCCTGTGCCACAGATTTACACGGTTGAAACTCCTGTTAGACATCATCTTAGCTTTATGAATAAATAAACTATGCTCTAGGGAAACACTGATTTAAGAGGGAAAAATCAATATCCATCTAGCATGTGATAGACTTGCGCTTTAAGGCCACTTATCCCCAAAGTACAGTGCAATACTAAGTAAAAAATACACAACAACAACAAAACAACAGCATATGTTTGCTTCCCTACAAAAGGTGAATGAGGGCTTGTGATACTGGCAGGCAGATGTTTGCCATCCATAGTCCTCAGTTTATCAAGAGTCCACTTCTCTCCTTTCAAAAGTAATTTGTTAGTACTCGGAAAAAAGGAAAAAGGTGGGGAAAGAAGAAACAGGATGGATAAATCAATAGTGACAAAATCTTAATACTCTGTGTATATAGATTGTGTGTATACGAGAATGCACTGAATAATTCTCTCCTGTGTGCAAAGTTTTTCATAAGAACTTGGGAAGTCTGCATATTCACTGGGAGAAAATTCTAAAAGGCTAATCAACTAAGACATAGACAATGGATCTCTTTGGGTCATGGTCTCATAGAGGTTTTTCTTCCTTGGGAGAATAATTTCCAGTTTTCTACAATAAAATGTATATTGCTTTAAAAATTCAGAAAACGCACACAGTAAATGTAGGGAAAGAGGATACCTGACCCACCAAAAAAAAAAAGAACATTAGACTGAATGCAATGAATTTTGTTGACTACTAGCCTAGAGAGAGCTAAGATTTATATCAACATATATATATATATGCAACTCTTTCCTAATGCCCCTAGAACATCTTTCAGGGCACAAGCAGGTTACTATTAAAATTGACTGGCTTAAAAAAAAAAAAAAAAAAAATAGAGCTAACAACTTATGTTAAAATCAAGCTCATGTTTGTGAACCAAAGTTCAAACCAGAGACAAAAGACAGCTAAAATAATCATATCCTTAGCTCTGCAATCAATCACTTTATAACCTAAGCCTATTTCACAATGGAAACTGTTGTTAAAAGATCTGATGGGTTCAACTGATGACTGGATAAAGAAGCTGTGGTAAATACACTCAGTGGACTTCTATGCAGCTATTAAAAATGATGAAATTGTGCCCTTTGCAACAACCTGAATGGAACTGGAGGGGATCATGTTAAGGAAAATAAGTCAGAAAGGAAAAGAGAAATACAGGATGGCTTCACTTATATGCAGATTACAAAGAAACAAATGAACTGACAAATCTCAACAAAGTTCACAGGATGCAAGCCTCTGGCTACTGGGGGTGAGAGTAGAGGGAAGGAAAAAGGGAACAAGATGATAAAGGTCACCAGAACTCTGGTGGTAAGTGTCCTGTTAAATATACACAGACTAAGGTGTGAATTCACTTATGTGAATGGTATATAGCAATGCAAATAAAAGGCATAATAAAGCAAAAACAAACAAACAACACACTGACAGTCTTGTAGTAACCTTTGGTTACAAAGCACTCCGGAGAATGGTTTGAATTAAAAATGAATCCCATTATTTTCTTTAGCTCCTCAGAGAGGCAGTTCATCACTAATTGTGTTAACTGTGGCCTTTCAAGAAACACGATCATTTGCTGATTTGGACTAGGGGCTCATGTCTCACCAGACAGCCACTGATGCCGTCTGTTCTCATTGCTTGTCTTTCTGATAAGTGGAAAGAACAGCTCTGGAGATTTGAAACACATTTCTAAGATAAAAGCCAAGTAGAAGCTTGAAAATGGGTCAGGGCAATTTAAATTTTGGATTTCAAATTCAAACTAACTAGTGCCATCACTAAAGTGGGTGAGGATATTGGATAAATTTACTTTCAAGCTAAAAACAATATACAACTCCATGTTCCAAAGGTATGAAGCCACTGTGTTTGTACTGTGATCAGCAGAAGAGCAATTGGGGCCATAATAGGTTTTAGTGGTTCTTTAATGCACAGACACCAAAAGCAAAACATTACTGAGAAAATGCTTATATTTAGTTGGAGAAAAGCACAGCTTGAAATTATTTTCCATAAGTACTATCTTATTCTCTCTTACAGTTTCAGAGATATACTCTTTTAAAGACATTAGGGCATCTATTGCGTGTTACTATATGCAAGGTATTTATTAAGCGTTGTAGGTACAAAAATAATATTGGAGTCCTGCCCTCAAGCTTAGCATATGGAGAAGGGTCAGGCATACAGGTGGATGATTAAATATAGTCTGCTAGAGATACAGAAAAATTATGGGAGCCCATGTACACATGTGGGAATCGGAACAGTCTCCCAAAGCAAATGGAAATTGAGGTGGGTCATGAAGGACATACTGGAATATATTAAGAAAATAAGGGCAAGGACATTCTCAGAAGTGAAAAAAGCATCTGCAAAGGTGTATGTGCCAGAATGGGCGTGATGTCTGAACGAAGCAAGAAATTCAGACATGACAGAGTAGGAGAAGGTAGGCAGTGCCTGGGGGGCACACAGTATCGATGGTGGAGGTCCATCCCAAGGTGTTTACATGTATTCTCCAAGTTACCAGGGCTCCCAGAAGTTAAGGAGTTGGAAATCACATCATAAATTTGAGAGCAGGGTACCTAAAATGGGGACAGTTTGATGGAAGAGAACTATATTACTTTGGCCCAGTTGATGTAGCCCAGAACTAAAGTCATGATACTGGGAGGCAGAAGAGAGGAAGGATTGAAATATACTTACATTGAACATTTGTAACAGCTGGTAACTAAAACGTGACTTCACCAAGTGCTAGTCACTGTTCTTGGAACTTTCATATATCGTAAATCCAGAGTCTACTGTGAACTATGTAGAAGGTGAAGCAATGTCAGGACAAAGATTTCTGGCTTGAGTTATAGGGTTGACAGCGATGTTTTTAATTGAATTATTGATTCCAGGAGCATAAATCAGCTGAAAATAGAGGGCAAGTGAGAAGGACAGGGGAAGATGGTTTCACTGTATACATATTAATTTTGAGAGTTGCTTAGGACTTACAAATGAAGATAACCAAATCAATGAAGTCAGGAATTGACAAAGAGAAAACTGGAAATATCACGTTAAAATTTTTAAAAGGTGAAAAACATTCTCAGTAAAATTTTAACACTCCTGTACAAAAAATAGCAGCATACACTACAATGCTTTCCCGAAACTTAAGAAGACTATATTCCACTACAGAAACATCTGAGACCTTATTCTACTATATATAGATTCTTGAGTTAAATCTTAATTAAATAAAATCTTAATTCCTCCCAATTGGGATATGCTCAACATTTCAGGCCCACAAATATAGAAAGTGAGCAGCGTTAATGGAAATGGAAGTACATTCAAGGAAACAATATTTAATCCCTGAATCGAGATTCTTGTTGGGAGATCAGAGGAAGGCATTTGTGGAGTGTAGAAAATCAAAGCTCTTAATGCATGGATTCTTTAGACGAAGTTAACTAACAAAAGGCAGGCTGTTTTCCAGGATCTGCAGTTATATTCAGAAAGACCTCAGAAGGGAACCAAAATGACCCTCTCCTAAGAGCTCCCCGTGTTCCTAAAAAGAAAAAGGGCTACTCTGGCAAAAGAAAGACATTCTCAACAAGCTGAAGGAAAGATTTTACTAGAAGACAGTGGTCTATTTTACAAGATTTTGTCTGAAGAGATTAAGAATATTCAGACCAGATGTACTCCTTTCCTTTCCAGCCCATAGAGGAATTGATTAATAATGTATAATAGAAGGGGGTCAGTTAGGTCATAGTGCCGAAGGTTTGTAAATCTTTTAAGTAAGAGTACATAGTACTTCAAAGTCCAAAATTCACTATAAAAATTGAATGCCATATAGTAAATAATTTGCTAAAATCAAGTACAGAATGTCTTTGTATTAACTTGTTGCTTATTTAAGTTCAATGATTACTTTCTAGATTTGGTTCAGCTCAAAGATGATCTAAGGTCATTAAGGAATTTTTAATACAAATTTATTGTTAGCACTAAGACTAAAATACAATTTAAAAAAATGTAGTCTCATACATTTTTGTTGGTGGCAGTATTGAACACTGTGTTATCCTATTAATCTCTCCAACAAACCCATGAAATTAACCAGTTATTATCCTCATTTCAAAGTCAAGAAGAGATATGGCAGGCATTTTGCCCAATTCACATCAGTCTGATATGGCAGAGGCAGTACTGGGCTCCATACTGACCAAAGGGAAATAGAACACTGTTGGAAGATGCCCACAGCTGGCTCAATCACTATGGTAAAGGACATATGGTGCTAAATTCAAAACTGGACTAGCTAATACACCTGAGATTTCTCAGTTTCTTAGCATTACACATTTTTAAGCCTGTGTAATGTCAAGCTAAAGGGAAGTTTAAATGAGAGAACGTAAAATAAATCAGATAAATTAGTACCTTGAAATCACTTTCCCAGCTTTGAGGCTGCACTCAATAACTGGAATAAGACCGACCTCGTGTTTTCTATAAAGGAAATACAACAGGAAACAACTTCAATATTCTAAACCGGAAAAACTCCAATAATTAGGAGCAAAATGGTTATCTTTTAATTTGTGTGCTAGAGTACTGGGTAGTAAAGAAAACAGATGACAATTATTTAACTAAATACTTTAGACTTTAATACTATAAAAACAGAATTTAAAGAAACAAGTCAATACTTGCTTTTAAAATATTCATATATATACATAAATATATGTATCTCCAAATTGTTTACATATATAAAAGAAAAATGGCATAAATCACATGTAATATCAATAATGAATAATTATATCCATGCTTTGTTATTTACTCATAGCCTAATTCTACCTTTTTCTCACAGATATAGACATATGGGTTAGCACCACACACCTCAAACATGGGTACTTTAAGCTATGCAAAGTATGATGGATTAAAACAAAACCCAAAATGGCGGCATGCCTCACAAAGATGATAGCCTTGTCAGAAAAAGATGGCTGGAACAAAAGCATATGGAACTATGTGATAATTGTTATAACAGATTCAGTCACATTCTTTTAGATCTTCATCTTGATAATCTATATTTTCTGTGAACCTGGCTTCCTATGGTTAAAATAAAACTATATCACTTATAAAGATCACTTCCTTCATAAGGAAGTGTGATTTAAGTTTTAGGAATGCAATCTCAGATCTAAAATTCTGTCTTTGTAGACTGCAGTATCTGAGAAGGCAGCTTAAAATAAGTTGAGAGAAAGAAAAAGCATTGATAATGAAAGAATGGCCCAATAAATAGACTGAATATTCTCAGAAAAAAAAATCCACTTTGATAAACCCATGCAGTTTTTTTTTTTTCTTTTCTGATAAAGTATAAAAGCTAGATCAGGGGGAGGTTACGGGGAGGGGGTGCTGTTTCTTAGAAAGAAATGAAAAGCAAAGCAATGATACAAAAGACCAAAAGGAAATCGCAAAATTGATAATAAGATGGTGATCCCTCCATGACCCGACAAGTCCAGATTCTTCCAAGACAAGACCTATGCCATCCCACCTCCTGGGACTTTTGCCCATGTGGTCTAACAGTTGTGAGAACCAAGACAGAAGCACAATAAGAGCTGAGAAGAGTTACATATCAGGGGAGTCAGGGAAAGGGTAAAGATCATATCTGCTAAGAGTCCACTTTCATCAAAGAAGAGCAATGGGAATTCTTTCCTCTTTACTATTTGGTGAGAAATCCCCCATTCTGAACTATTAAGCATTATAGCTCAGTGTTATTAAGGAAGCTGGAAAGTTTCCACAGCAGCTTGAAAACCTATCCTTTATAGAACCCAGAAGCTCTATGTCAAACTCTGAGCAACTACATCGAAAACAAGTGTATGGGAGTAAGACCTGTCCAAAGTGGAGAAATAACTATTTTGAGATGTTGGGAAGACTATTAAACACTTACTGATAAGCCTCTGTGTTCTATAAAAATAGAGATGATAAGACATGTTCAGGAGACCAAGTTACAATATATACAATACAAAGAGATACAAGTAATAATAGAAATAGGTACAGGTTGTGACTACAGTAAAGAAAAGAGAATGAAGTCCTAGAGGACTCGTGGGATACAAATCTATGAGCCACTTGGCATGGCTTAACAAGCCCCCAGCCATGGTGCCTGCCAGCCTGCCCAATTCCATATCTCATCATCACAGAGCCTTTCTTTCCCATTCTAAGTTCTCCAAGTTTTGACCACAATATTTTTTCATGCTTTTTTAAAAAAATAAGATAAATAACAAATATGCACATGTTCTTAAGCTGGAAACCATCTGTAATCTGCTTATTATATAAGTGGATCCTAATAGTTGGCAAGCACATATTCCAAATTGTACCAATTTGGGTCCTCTGCTTGTTGTACTCATCCATTTATTTACAGTCTGGAAAAGAAATAAAATAAACATTAGTGTAATTTATAGAGATATGACACTACGGACTGGGTAAGTCTTTGTTTTAAGGGGTTAGTATTCTCCCACTCCTCAGTTACGACAACCAAAAGAGTCTCCAGATTTTGACAAATGTCCCCTAAAGGGACAAAGTCACCTTTACCCCAGTTGTGAATCACTGGTCTAAAATGAATAACTTGTTGCAACATAATATTTATATCCTAATTTCCAATTGTTCAGAAAGATAGCAGTTTGGATGGGGATGACCAGAAAGGGTATGATGGGGAGGATAAAGGCAGGCAGGCACACACGGTGAGCATCTACTGTATTCCTGGCCCTGTGTAAGGCAAGTCATTTTAATACTCATAAAACACCTTGTACTTTCCCCACCTCATTCAGTGTTTGCTCATATTCTTGAGAGGCAATGATACGATACAAAAAGACACAAGTAATAACAGAAATATGTACAGGTTTAGTATTTGCTGACAAAGCTATGAAGAGTAAAATTCTTTATAAAATAAAAAATTTTGGAATGTCACACAGACATCCATACACCTTTCCTTCATTTCCAGTGAACCCACTGCCTACATTCTAACCCTTGAGAATGAAGTGCTACACATTCTCATGGCAAGTACCTCCATTCAGTGTCTCTGTAGGTCATGTACCAACAAAAAGTAGGTGGTTGTTTTCATAATGGCAGACTCACTGGAGTCATATGCATGGCTCAAACATCCTTTCCCACCTCATGAATTAGTTGTATTTAGAACTGTTAGATGCTAACTGTTAAGAGCTTTTCGCCAGTGTCCCAAGTGAAGATAACATGCTCGGTTATCCAGAATAGGTGAGCTGGTCAAATCCTGACTTAAAATACTGGCCTTCCTGAGAGTATCTGATTAGAGAAGGAAGAAACATGAATTCTTGGAAAGAATTTGATGTTGGTCATTTTCTCTCCTGATTTTCTATGTTCCTGGTGGGCATAACAATCACTGTTCAACTCAGCACATTCTGCTCTAAAAGGGTCTTCAAAATAGGGATCTTCTCCAATCCTCTCTATTCAAATAGGGCCAACAGCATAGCTTTTCATAGACATATGTAGATACATAGCTTTTCCTAATTGGATTTTCCTGATTATTTTCCAATATAATCACATCATCCACTCCAATATCTATTCAAAGACTTTATTTGAAGAGTCTCCATTATTTGGTCACTATTCTAGGTGGGGTTTCCAACTGATTGAGACAGAGAAAATTCTCAGTTCTAGTGGAGTTTTCTGGTAGAAGTGGGAGATAAACCAACATCTGGTAAAAGTTAGTTATGAGAATCACTGAATAACAGAAGTCAGTGTGGGGCTGGGTAATGTCTGAGAAGTAGCCACTACTTAAGTGAGAAGTTAGTAAAGATGTGACAGAGAAAATGAAGTTAGCAGTAGTGCCCTGAGGTGGTAAGGAAAGATCTGGGTGAGAATATGGGGAAGCAGTATGTGGCTGGCTGTGGGCACTGGCTCATCCTGGAGTCGAGAAGGGAAGTCAGAGAAGGGCCAGTCATGCTGGCAGCTGGATGTGAGCATCACACTGGTGCCAGCTGTAGAGTAAGAGCACATCCAGTGCTCTCTGCCACTGCAGGAAAGACACAGGCATGTGAGTAGATCCATGAGAGGGAACAGAAGGGAGGTTTAAGTCATGCTCAAAGAAGAAGACTGGAGACAAGGTCATCAGTTGAGAGTAAGTATGGAGAAGGAGGCAGCAGCAGTTTGAGAGGGGACAGAGAATAGGAAGATGTCCTCCAGGGATTCCAGTAAAGAATGAAAGGACAAGGAACTGGCAGCCTTGGGGGACCACTGAGATGAGAGGAGACCTATTAGCACAGTGCTGTGTGTTCCTTCAGTCATATTCACCAATATAGGTGAAGAGTGGACTAGGCAGAGGGTTGAATTATGCAGGTGACTCTAATGAAAACAGAGAATGAAGCAAATAATCTGAAGGTGCAGGCTAAGAATCTAAGCAGGGTTATGAAGACAGATCATGCAACCTCAGATGATAACTGGGAAGGGAGCCTGAAAGAGGGTGACAGACAGTGGAAATGAAGAGAATCAACAGGTGATATGTAGTGGAGTCCTGAGAATGGCTGGAGTTAAGGAGGGGTGAATAGAAAGATAAGAGGTGGTGAGCTGAGTGTGAGATACTTGGAGAAAGAGTGAGTTAAACCCTGGATACTCCAAATGTGGTCTCAGGCCAGCAGCATCAGCAACATCTGGGGACTTGTGCAGACTCTCACACCTTGCCTCAGGCTTACTGAACCAGAATCTACATTTTAACAGGTAATTCCCATGCACACTGAATGAGGGGAAGAATTGGCTTATATCTGAGCCACTTTGGCTCAACCTCCCCTTGACCAGAAGCCATAAGCACCCTATACAAAGCTGCTATTGAATAGGTTTCTGAGGTCAGGGACTTCCCTGAGGCTCTGCTTTCCATCCTCCACTTTAAACCACTCATTTTGGTTTCTTGAGTTTCCATGCAGCTGCCTCAGGCTCTGTCCTGCCCTGCAGACTTATAATAGCTGGCAGGCATTAGATTCCATGTAATGCAGAATGCTGACCCCATGTGACTTGCTCACATTCCCACCTTGTCTGTAGGCAAATGGCAGACCTTTCTTCCTGGGCAAAGTTCTAGATCTCCCCCACCACTTCTTTTTTCCTTGGCGAGGGCAACCAGATACTTAGTGCCCTCAAACTAGCTTTCATAATTCCATGCACCCACATAGATCTATTACAAGGCATTGATGCAAAATATAAAACACTGCCATTTGTGACTTTTTAAAAGTTTGGCTTTCTGTTATAATTACTCGGAGTTTTATATCTTCTTTAATATGAGCAGACTGTCTCTACTCTTTATAGCTAATTTTATAAAATAAGGAAAACAACAGCTGTACACTACATTACAGAATGAAAGATGAGGCTGAACCTAATTAATGCAGGCTTTGCTTCAATAACAGCTTTATTCCTAATAAACAAAGTGTGACATTTTCATTAACCCAGCTACAAACTCCCGTACAAATATTCACACATGAAATATAAAAAAAATGCCAAATTTAGAATCTCGCACTTCTCTTTCAAGACCCAAACGATTTCAAATGCTGTCACTTGCAATTGTTTTATTATGATTACAATACTTACTACGTGTTGAGTTCCTGCTTGCAGCCTATGTGCTACACATCCATATATTCTCATCTCATGCAATACTCCCAAGATTCCCATGGAATATGCACTTTTTTATGCTGGTTTTACAAATGGGGAACAGAGGCTTGGACAGGATTAAGTAACTCAGGCAGTGAATGGTGAAGCCAAGTTTCAAAGTCAAGTGTGCCTGACTCCAAAGCAGTACCTCACTCAAATATACCATGCTGGAGTACACAGCTGTTTCCTAAGAATCATGTAGCTTTCTTTGTCTCTTTTAAGCCTATACTTAGTCACTACTAAATATTACATGCACCTGCTTGAATCAAGAAGGGAGGAACCAATGGTCTCTAATCCCATTATTGGTAAATGTTTGATACAGACACCCTTGGTCAGGTGTGACCATTTTCCAGATCTGTGGCAATTCTTTTAGCTGTTTTTCATCTAGAATAAATCAATGAATTGGGCTAATCCAGCATCACTCTGCTGAAGTGTGATATGATTATAATAAAGCTGCTCATCACCGTGGGTACCTGAATGCAATCTCTGGTGGGTGGGTGGCTTGGCCTCCAGGAACGGAGTCTGTTCTGCTGGCAGGAGAAAACGCTGGCAATGTCCACTTATCTCATCCCTTCCTCCACCAAGGCAGTTGAGCCCTCAGGTCAATTTAGCAAACCGAAAAAGAACCAAATCCAAACCGTCGTCTGAGTTGATGACCATGAGACACTGCACACACCAGTCTCCTTCCCTGCAGCACTTGGCTGACCATGATTCAGAGACCGTGTCTGGCCCTGCCTCCTCTGCTTCTCAAGGTTAGAGTGGGGAGGTCTTGTTGGGCCCAAAGTCCTTGGAAAGGAGGAGCCGAAGTTAATGTACTTGGGACCATACACTCATGATTGAGAAACAAAAAATCAGGCAAAGGCATCTGCATGTAGTAGTCAGAGTTTACCTGGTGGGGCTGATAATATCATTCTGTTGAAGTTATAGCAAAGTCACAATAAAACAACAAAGGAAGTCTCACAGTCTGGAGCACTGGAGTGGTCTAATGGTTTAGTCCACTGAGTGCAGTCTGCCTCTAATCCCAAGAGCCCTGGTTCAAGACCCAGGGTCTGCGAGACAATCAAGATGAACAACTAAACAAAAAAAATAAGCTGTTTCTTCCTCCTCTTCCTGCTTGCCTGCCCACTGGCTTTCATTCCTGCCTGCATCTTTCCTTTAAGAAAAAAAATCTCAGGATTTGACCTCCCTACTCCCCAACCCCTACCCATAAAATGGAAACAGAAACTTTGGTTTTTAATTAAAAAAATCCACAGCAACCCTTTTGGTTTCCTAGTTTTGAAAAGTGACAAAAGCTGTAAAGCCCATGCTGAAAAATAAAAACATAACCTTTTCATTTCAATCTGTTCTCTATCTGGACGAATTTTTATCACTCAATATTTATTACTGTCTCGATATTTATTACTGTCTCTATGCATATTTCCCTGCCTTCGGCTGTCAAGTCTGATGAGGCAGGAACCAAATCTATTTAATTCTTTTTGTAAAGCATGTGAAATTGTTATGCATAATTAGGCACTTAAAGGGTTTTTGACGAAACTGATTATGAAGAATGAGAACAGTTAATACCATGGTAGAGTCCTGCAGTCATGAAACCTTCTTGTCGCTCTGAAATGTCAGATGATCACATTCTTATTGACATGTAGAATTCATGGGAAGCCTGGGCTTAGCGATCATACTGGGCTGGCTGAACAACATGTGATTTGTGGTCCAGCAGAGTGGGCATCACCCTGAAACTCCCAAGAAAGGCATGCCTCGACCCCACCCCAGACCCACTAAATTACAATCTGCAATTTAACAGGATGCTCCTGCAATCTGCATGTTAAAAGTCTGAGAGAAGCACGGACGAGAAAACTGTCCAGCTTAACTTCTTTTTACCACAAGGGTGTCTGAGATCCAGAAAGGCTGAGTGATGTGTAAGCAGTTACAGAGTCTGAAGGGGACCTTGTACCTTCTGATCCCAACATTCCACCAGCTCTGACTCCTTTGGGAGTATTCCTCCTTAAATTCCTCTTCTGTGGTCTACAGGAATTCAACTTCAAGGGAATAACAATCTCTAGTTTGATGAAGTCACTGATTCTTGTCTGCCTTTATTCTTTCAAGCATTCTTTATATACTTACAAGATGCTGGAAACAGAAATCCAGAAAACCATCTCAGAGCAGCAGATTTACTGGCTACACACGCTGGAGATGAAAAATCACTGTGATGGCACATGGAGCTGGATGCCATGCTTTGTGGTTGAGATACAGAGTCCACATTTATGCACATTTCAGGCTCAGTGATCCCGCCCAGGCTGTAGCTCATTTTGATACTTCCACTCCCTATTGCATTAAATGTTCCTAAATCCTGACTTACACGTGGCTCTGCCTTGAAGCTCTAGAGTCCAACCAAATGAATATAACTCAAATGCTCAAGGATAACTATTCCAAGAAAAAGAAAAAACAAACCTTTTGAAAGTTGGTAAAAACTTGCTCACATTGCTGTTGATGTGCTGGTTTGTCAATGAACCTTTTACACCTGTTCTGGCCACGTCTGCCTTGTGCAGCCATATTACAGACTTCCTCTAAGATTAGGGGTCATTATTTTCTAATTGGGGGTGTTTTGTTATAGATTATTCCCCTTCACCTCAGCCACAAAAAGTGGCTAGCAATGAATATTCAATAATATTCAAAATCCATCACTACTATGTCACTAATATTTTCCAAAAGGTCAAAAAGAACTGAAATGCACTTCAGATCTTTAGATGGCAGATATCTGTCTTGACTCATATTTGAATACCAACCAGCACCCTTCTAACAAAAGGTCACTTTTCTGAAAAAAAAAAAAAAAAAAATTCTTATTATGGTAACCATGATTTACTAAATAATGTATTTTAGATGTGCTGGTTGATTATTCATCAAATATATGATAACTCACCATACCCACCACCTAATTGGAACTGGAAAAAATATTAATTTCTCCAGGTATGAAAAGACTGCCTATTCTTTTCCCCACAACTGCAAGCATCATCTGCACATTGAGAAATAAGAAAGGAATCTGTTGGATATAAATATGTTTTGATAAAGCACTGCTACAAAGAAAGGCAGGGTTTAAAAACACAAAAGTTTGAGTCAATAATTCAAGGTTTGAGTAAAGGTTCAAATGAATGTGAAAATACGCTGCAAGCAAAATGTTTACATTAGCTAGAATCAAAGGCAGGCTGACCTGTGTTGTGGGTACCACTTGCCAAATAAACCTTGAGAGAGTCCACCACATCAAAGAGAGCTGGCTTACTTTAGAAACAGTCTCCTCTCTCTCAAGGCAATGTCCTTCATAAAAGAATAGCATCTAGTTACTTGGAAGTACAAAGTACCCCAGGAAAGATGAAGAAAAAAAAGTACGAAGAGAAGATACTACTGAGCTACACATCCCAAGAAGGCTATTGTAAACTGGTTACATGTGACCTTCACTGCATTTTTGCAATTATGTTAAATCAAGTCTATTTAGAACCAGACCTAATATATGATAAGTGGAACATAAAATCTACCAGCACTGAATTCACATTTCCAAATTCCCCCTAAAGCAGCAACTGAAGGAAACTATTTAACTGCTGCCATTTAGAGGAGGTGTGTGTTCCATTTGCCACAGTTCTTGTCCCTCTCTAGTGTCTCCCAGGTACTGAAGACAAGTACCAGCAGCCCTTTTGATCAAGACATGGCACTGTTATTCTGAAAGCAGGGTTAATGGGAAAAAATAGTTTTACACATCCCTCGAACAAACCATCAGCCTCCTAAGAGAGCTTTGAAATCCTGTGGTTCATGTCACTCATGTATGGTACCCACCTGAGTCTGTGGCTCTTGCCCTGGATAAGGCTATCAAAATGTAATCCCTGCCAAGGCCAAGTTCTCCTTCTCGTTCTCACCTGCTCAGTTAGCAGTGATTTTTCAAGTCTTATACAGTCCTTCTGATCTTATCAGTCAGAATCTACTGTTTTATTATTAGGTGTGCCAACGTTTTGGAACACATTTTCTAGACAGATAATTTTGGGTCAATAGTTGAGTACTCTGATCTTCCATTTCATCATTTTTAAGATCTTCCATCACTTAACGTCCAGCTGCTGCCTTTGAACCTCCTTTCTTTTGCAGCCTCAATTACCACCATCCTACACAGACAGACACACCTCAGCATGGGCTTAAAGGGAGGTCTGAGGGGTAGGGTGGGGGGTTTCTGGGAGAAAAGAGGGGCAAAGCTAAAAAGGATAAAGAAAATGGTCTACGCCTTCCTCACTTGGATCTCCCATCCACAGGATGGGAGTAAAAGTAATGGAGTAAGTGGTTAAGAGAGGCCAGAAAAGATGAAGTAAAAAAGATTGCTTCATTTTCTTCTAGTACTTCTGGAATTCTCCTTCCTCAGCTTCCAATCTGCAACCCCAGTGGGGAATTTCAATTTATGTAACAAGGTAGGGTCAGGATTGAGGAAGAGGTAAAAGAAAAAAAAAAATCCACCCCCACAAAAATTTGCTCCTCATAACTTCTAATCCATTCTCTATAATCCACCACCTTCAAAGATTAAAGTCTGCAGTTGCTAAGGAGCGAGAGAAGACATCAGGGGATAAGGGGCGGGATAAGGGGCAGTCAAATCTCATACCAGCCTTCCCTACCATGTCAAAGTCTTTTTAACCTCCTTCATGCCTATGCTTGCTTCACCACCCCAAACTTCACCGTAGCAATAGGAATGCCTCTTTCCACAGATCACTAAATTCACTTCTCCTTCTACTCAAAGGAACTAGAAAAGCAGTTCCTGGAATACAAGATTATCACCTTGTTCCACTGGTATGTACCAACCCTCATGATGCCTGGCTCATAGGAATCAAGCCCACATGAATGAAATTGTATTAATGTAAACCCTTGAACTCAAATATCTTTTCTTATAGAATTATTGGTATAGATGTACTTAGCAAACCTCTTGACATCTAGAAGTAGGAAAAATATAGAATATGCCTGCTAGCTTTTTTTCTTTCTTTTTTTTTTTTTTTTTTTTTTGAGAGGAAGTGAAAGAGTGAAGAAACATTTTTAAGGAAGGAAGAAAGAGGAGGAAGAAACACTCATTTATTTATTTTGGTTGTACTCGCTGTTCTTGGGTCTAGAACTCAGGTCCTTGGGTTTTACGTGGTTCACAGTCCAGCGGTCAACTTAGTGCCTGAGCCGCTGGGGTGCACCTAGCTTATTTCTTTCAATGCTGGAGCTTCTGGCTTCAAAGTACTCAGTTATACATTGTCTCTCATATACTTGTTTATTGCGATAATGAGGCTTAAAAGTTTAAACTGTTTAATAAAATCACTTCAAAAATATTTGAATCTACTACTAAAGATACTTTAAAGACATATATCTTGAAAAAATTAAAATTAATTTCTTTATAAAATGCAGTGTTTTTTTCCTCTAGTCTTTAGGAAAGTGGGAAGAAGAACTGAGGTATTTTTTTTTTTTTTTTTCCCAACAGGCCCACAGGTCTTCATGATACTTTATAAGACATGAATAAATGTATTTTGGAAATGAGCAGATATAGGGGCTTAGCACAAAGACCTAAATAATCATCCAAGGTTGGACATAGATTTACTATGTCTTCTGCCTTAAGAAAAACAACAAAACATCTGAAAACGTTCACACATAGATAAAGGTCCCCAAAACATATGTAGCTTTGACTCCCATCCTTTATCCTTCCTTATTTTATCTAAGTTACTTCCCAGGCTTCTGACTCATTACACTAAAAGATAGGCAGTTTCAGATGACCTTGTAGGTACAGAATAAAAAGAGCAATTGAGAGAGAAAGAAAAAAAAAAGTACAGTGCAGAGATGTTGCTATTTGCCAAAGGAAACATTGACCATTCTGAGCAGAAGAGAGCAAGACTGTCTTGTTCTTGCTCTGTGACCCTTCCCTCCTCTAAGAGCAAACACGGACAGTGGTTGACACCATATACTAGGCACCACTCTGTATACTTCCCATTTGACAACCACCTGATTGTGGGGGGAAAAACCACTATTACCTCCATTTTACAGATGGGAAACTGGAGGACAGAGCGCTATTTACTCAATATCACATATATAGTAGGGGGAGGAGGAGTGAGGCAGACACAGGACAACAGTCTGACTTCAGAAGATGAGCTCTTTTCCTCTCAACCTTTACTCTATTTCACATCATTTTGCTCACTTCTCCATTATCTTCCTTCTCTCCTGCATATGCTCAAGTTTCACCCACAATGATGTTAAAAGCTAAGAAGTCACTGATCTCCTGATCTGGTGAAACTCTAACCAGGTCTCAGTCTTCCCTCTGAATAAAAGTAACAGAGTAGTGGGAAGAATATGCAGATTAGGCCCCAAGCAGCCTTTCCATTCCTGGAATTTCCCCCCATCTTTTAAAAGCACTAGTCACAAGGCAAGCCTGAAAGGTGGTCCTCTTCCTGGAGTTTTCAGTCATTCCTCAATCTTAACACACTTTGTGACAGCCTCATCTACTCCCTGATCAAGGGGGAATAACCCTTTAGTCCTAATATAATTTGCAAAGCCATCATCCTCAGAAAATATTGAATTACTTAGGAGTTTAATATTAAAATAATCGGCTCACTTCTGAATGTCGACACTGCAGTGATAATGTGGTAAGTACATTACTACTAACTATAATGATATAACTTCCTAATCCTTTCCTTATGGTAAATTCCCCTTCTGTGAAATTCTTTACTACAATTTCCTCCTAGGTTAACTACTTCAGACAGTATCTGAGAGACACTACAGAGTTGGGCCCCTTAGCAGAGAGACCTTTGAGTTGTAAAACTGAAAACACCTAGAATACTTAGTTAGGAAACCAGATGCAGAAGAAATGTTATCTCTATTTATATGATGTACCAAGAAACCAGATCAATTTATAAGCACCCCACCGAAACTCCAGATAGAACTATCAGAAAGTCTTTAGCAAGGAACAGTAAAGTAACTGTAACAAAAAAGAAAGCAACTGCACAATACTCATTATTACTCATTTAAGAAATGCGAGATGTCATTCAATTTCATGCATACCTGTTTCACTTTAGTTACTAGCTTTCTTCATAGATGGACTCAAGATTTCAGTTCCTCTCAGTTTATGTGAATCTGAAATTTAACAATTGAAACTAATTAAGGAGGATACAACTATAAAAAGTGCTAAATGGTAGATCATAAATGGCAAAAGGAAAAAAAAAAAAAAGCCTGTGAAAAAATGAAAGCAATAGAGTCTTACTAAAGAGATCAGAAAGGCTGTGTGGCTGCGTGAACTTTGAAGAGTAAATCTCACTTGAGCACATGAAGAAGGGAAGGAGAACATGGACACAGCAGAGGTAACTTTAGATATAACAGCTCTGATGGGCAAGAGCTAACCAGGGTTGGGCAGGTATTATTTATTAGTGAAGCACCCCAGGGGTACTCAAAGCCTTCTCAGAATCTGGTCTCGGATTTGGTAGAAAGATGTGTACAAATATTACTTTCTCCTCTGCTTTAAGAAAAACAACAGTAGCACACAATGATAAAAAGGCAGTTGGTGGTTGGCTGTGTATCTGGGAGGTAATACAGTATGTTGAGGACTGGCCAACATGTCTCCCCTAAAGGGGTAGCCATTAAGCACATGCAGCTAAACTTTAAATGTGATAAGGTGAATCCAGAGTGGGCAGACTTTGGTTTTGCTTTTTTTCCTAAAATAAACTATGTACCTGTTTTGTTTTGTTGGTTTTCTTTTATATTTCACAATGTTTAAATATATACAACTAACGTAAATTTAAAAATACTCACCCAACATAAACTGGTATGTGACTGAGGTGAGAGGAGGATGGGATTTAGACAGCAAAGGCCTAAAATTTCGCAGATTATAATCCTGAGGCCTGGGAAAAGTGGTTAAACTTTGTGAAGTCAGTACCTTGTTCCAGGAAGATATTACCTGGATCCTAAATTAACAGCCTACACTAATAGGTAAAGAGTTTAGTCATTAAGAAAGAATGCATGCTTTGAACCAGACTGCCCAGTTCAAATGTGGCCTCAACCTTCATTAGAGAAACTTACTTTACCTCTCTGAGTCTCCATGTCCTCTGGTTTGAAATGGTTCTGACCTCATAGGATACGGAAGGTTCAACAAATGATCCCCATTAATATGATCGTTAATAGTGATAGGATCACTGACTGATACAACCCCAATATGATCAATATTACAGAATATCTTGTTTTCCCTCCCAGCCCTCACCAAAAAAAAAAAAAGAAAGACTAATTATACTTCAAAAGAGGTAATTTTGTACTAACATCTTTCTGAAATTGAATAAGAAAATTCTCTGTAGCATGACATTGAATTGTACTTTCAAACTGAAATGACCTACAGAAATAAAAAGTTCCTTTTTTTAACTCATTTAAAAAAATGTATAATTGACAGGCAGTTGCTTGTAATAAAGAAGGGTCCCATATGTCCCACTGCCCAGTTTCTCCCAATGGTAACTTTTTAAAACACTGTAGTACAATAGCTGTAGTACAATAGCACAACCAGCATACTGACAGTGATACAGTAAAGATACGAAACATGCCATCACCACAAGCATTACTCATGTCGCCACATCCACTTCCCTCTAGTATCTATCACATTCTTAACTTCTCTCAACCACTGATCTCCTCTCTTTTCTACAATTTTGTTCTTTTAAAGCATGTTATAAAAATGGAATCACATAATGTAACCATTTGAAATTGACTTTATTTACATAGCCTAATTCTCTGGAGATTTGTGCAATTTGTTGGATGTGTCAATAGCTGGTCCTTTTTATTGTTGAGTAGTAATCCAGGGAATGGACAGACCAAAGTTTGTTTAACCATTCATCCACTGAAGGGCATTTGAGCTCTGTCTAGTTTTGCCTATTACAAATATCATAAATATTTCATGAGTACCTTTTATGAGAATATGTCTTAGTAACTCAGAGATACACACCCAAGAGTACAATTACTAGATAACAGAGTAGTTGCATGTTTAATTTTTTAAACTTCCAAACTGTTTTCCTGAGTGACTATATTTCCTTCTGCAATGCTTGAGTGAACCAATTTTTCCACATCCCCATCAGCATTTAGTATTATCACTATTTTTTATTTCAGTGGTGATAAGTGCTGTGGTATTTTAATACTGTTTTTAATTTCTATTTTCCTAATGGTTGTCTACCTTCTACAGTGAAATGTCTACTTATTTTATCTTTTTTCTAATTTCGTGATTTCTTTTCATTGTTGACTTTTACTAGTTTTTTTGTAGACACATGATTTGCAGATATTTTCCCTCTATTCAGTAGCTTGTCTTTTCATTCTCTTAAGAGGGTTTTTTGCAGTAAAAATATTTTAAATTTTGACTAATTTATTAAAATTTCCTTTTATAAACTATGCTTTTAATGTCATCTAAGAAAATGTACCTAGCTCTAGATCTTAAGCATTTGTTTCTATATTTTTTCCAAAAGTTTTACTACAGTTTTATGTTTTCGATTTAAGTCTGTGATCCAGTTTGAGTTCATTTTTGTAGACAATGTGACACAGGTCAAGGTTCATCATTTAAAACTATTTATTGAAAAGCCTAACTTCCCTCTTCAACAATTCCTATTGTATCTTGTCAAAACTTAGAATCCCTTTATATTGCTAAAAAACCACACAGTCTATAGTATTTCGCTATAGTAGTCCAACTGGACTAAGACGGTAACTTAAAGTAACTCAAAAATTTAAATACCTCAAATTTATTATCCTAAACATCTGGAAGTCAGGAGATACACAGCATTCAATTTTAAAGTACTAAGGGAGAAATTTTCCTTTCTAACCTCTAGAGGCTGCCTGTAAATCTAACCTTGAGATACTGCATTATACTGCCCTTCCTCCCTCTGCTTCCAGAATATTCTATTTCAAATCTTTAAATCACCTCTGCTAAGTCCATTACTATATAAAGTGATACATTTACACGTTCATGGAATTACGAAATGGACATCTTTAGGAGGCATTATTCAGTCTCTACTACATTTACCTTCTTGTATTTGATTTGAGTTAACATTTTATTTCAAGAAAAATAAAGAACAGAACTTTTTCTATGTGGATATTTTGTATTACCTAAAATTACTGAGATTTCAGGGTATTCTTCCTACTTAAGTAATTGTTTCCTAAGCTGTCTGTAAGTCTAATGTATGACTGTATTTATATTACCTGAAAACTTTTCCCCCAACGACCTCCTTATAGAATTAAAGAGAATTAGATGTACAGGAAGGAGTAGCAGTTACTGTTAATATTACATCTATTTCCTTTACTCAATACCTCATTTTAGATATAATGATCAGAGTGGCAAGAGCATAGTTAAATCTAAATAAAAGTTTGCTTAAAATATTGAGATTAAGTCTGTTCTCGACAGAAATTCTTTTTAACAGTCTAACATGAAAAGTTACTCTAAGAAATTTAGTAAAAAAAAAAAAAATCAGACATATAAGATACAGCAAGTAGTAAGAAATGTGTAAATTAGAATAACTTTCACATTATTAAAGGCGCTTGAATACAATCTAAGTGAAGCTCTGTGCTAAAATGGTTGAACATTTATTTGGAATAGTTCTGAGAAAAATCAGAGTTTGGGTCTTGTATTTCACTTGCCAATTAGGAACAAATGGTGATTCCTCAGGGTAGACTCTCATTCAGGACATTATTGCTTCATAAAGCCATTTTCTCTTCTTGGGCGAACAGAAGGAAGCTGCATGGTACAGTACTCAGTGAAATGTAAAATAAGGATTAACAAGCCATTCTGAAGACAGTAAAATTAAGCTTCATCAACCAGCTTGACTCACAGCCAATTCAGTTAAAAAAAAAAGAAAGAAAGCAGTGACAGGCAGCCCAAAAAAATTAAATAACTCCACAGAAGCATTAAAATCCTGAAGGTATATTGTGTTCTGTGATCAGAACAGAACTAGAACATTACTAGAACAACATGCTGCAATATGCAAGACTGAAATAGCTGCTGGCTCACTTTAAATCTGCTTACCAGTATGTAGTATGTTCCCCTAGCTATCTAGACAAAGAGTTTATCAACTGCGAGACAATGGTGTGAAGACTTATTTTCCCTTTCTGTGAAATGGACACATGAGACATCCTCACAGAGCTGAGAAGTAGCAATGGTCAGCTACAGATGGCTGAAAAAGGAAAGACTGAATAAATGTGGGGTCTGTTTAGTCTGTCTTTCACATGCAAAATTGCGCTGCTAAAATATTCAGGCAAACTTAAGTGTAGAGGCAATATTTGAACACTTTGCTTAAAACTATACCATGCATTTTGGTCAACTATGTTCCTTTGTGTGTATGTTTTTTCATACACAATTCTAATTCCACTTGCAACAGTCATTTTTATTTTTAAAATTAAAAATGTATTGAAGTAACCTTGCATTATAACAACATATAGGTTTAAGGTATGCATCACTGTAAGTCAGTATCAATATATACCACATTAAGTTAACCATGAACAGTTCAGTTCTATTTTTCACCATATAATTAACCCCTTTGAACCCATTTACCACTCCCAGTCCCCTTCCCTCTGGCAATCACTAATCTGATGCTTTAGACTAAATGTCTATTATTGTTTGATTTGGTTCATTTATTTGTTTGGTTTCTCTATATACCACATATGAGGGAAATCATACAAAAGGCAATGCTATTTTTATGATCTATAATTCTCCAAAGTCCATTTCTCTCCAAAAGAATAGCTCATGACCCTGAGATAAACATCCATAACCATGATTAAATGGGAATTTTTTTATCTGTATTTTTTTCCTCTAATGTTTATAACTCCAATTTTTTATCCTTGTTATGGGTAAATAGCAAAATAACTCTGGCATTTTAGGTGTAATCAGAGAAAACAGGGTAAGGAGACCTAGAAAATAGCTGGAAAGTGCTAAACCTTTAAAAGGAAATGAAATAAATCTACCTTGCCAAAGAAATATTTAAACAAAACCAAACAAAACCGCCAGACACAGATTCAGAGAAAAGGCTTGCTTAATAAGCCAACAGAAACTGCCAGAGATGCTAAGCTCTAACAAGGGCGAGGGACATTATTATTAAAGCTGTCAAAACGAAAGGTTTCTGACAAATTGAAGAGGTTCATTTGTCATCCTTAGGGGAAAAAAGTTCAATCAGCAAAGATCAGCCTCTCTCTTGGCAATAATAGTCGGTATATTTGTTTTTTAGTTTTTGATAAGGCATTGTACCAAATTCTTACTGTTCCCTCTTGAAATTCAATATGCGAAATTATTTTTGCAAGTGGAGATTTATCACAACTCTGTCAAGAACTGTGAAGGCTCTGAGATTGCATCCAACTTGTAAGCTAACAGATTGGCCTGCCACATTTTCGTGGATGCTGTAAGGAGACTTAAGACTCCTGGGTCACAGACTGAGGGTCTGCTTACTTGAAACACAACAAGCAGTATGCATTTCAGGTTTCGTCCCAGGGGTCCTGGGGCTCAAGTGGAAGGTGAGCATGCAGTGGGTTTGTATCACAACTAAAGACTCTTAAGTTTGGGGAACATGAATTGTTCATAATGGAGCCTTAAACCCACCCTTTGCTCTGGATGGACGTAGACACCCATATTTTCTAAGGTTGTTCGCATTACAAAGATCCTTGAAAATATAGTTCAGAACAAAAAGGTAGGTAGTACTTCTGTTTGCAAGATATGCTGAAATGTAAGAGGCCCCTCCCTCCCTTCTGATTTGTAGAAGAGAATGAAACAGACAATGTATTTTGTTCAAAATCATCTGTCAAGTGGAGGAACAGGCCAAATGCTCTCAAGGAATTTCCAGTGTAGTATATAGATTTACATATGTGTGATTATCCCAGTTTCTGAGTAACAGTTACTTTCCTTTCAGTAGGGAGTTTCTGGGATGGGTTGAAATGTAGTTCTGGCACTCAAGTAAAGAGACTTAGGTTGGAGACCTGCCTCACCATATCCTAGCTTGCTGATATGTGAAGAAGGCAGGTAATATACCTGCTTTAAGACTTCATTTTCAGTGCCGTGAAGAAAATTCTGCTTCTTCTATAAAATTTTATATACTTAGAAGGGAATTCAAGTGAGAAAATTACAGAAAATTACATAAAATGTCATATAGGCAATTGTATAAAGAGCCATAAAAATGCAGGTATTTACTTTTACACTCTGATCTAGGCAGTTTATAGAACAATATCCAGCCATTCTAATTTTTTTTAAAAGAAAGGTGCAGGCAGCAATGAAGGAGAACAGAGGCAGGCAGGTGGGAAGAGAGAGGAGGAAGAAGCACCTTACCTATTTTATCCAGCTAGTTGTTCCTGCCGTGAACCCAGGACTTTGGGATGTATGTGGGTTGTGCCTAACACCTACTCCACCAGGGTGAGACCATCCAATCTATTTTTATCTTTGGCTTATTTCCAATAAATTTGATAAATAGTTGATTGGTCATCATTAACGAGATTCAAGAAACATAAGGTGTGATGTCTGCCTTCAAGGAACTCAGAGTTCATTAAGAGAAAGAGAAACCAATAACCAAGCTCTGGTAACCAAGCTCTGGTTGGAGAAAGTGAGAAGATGCTCTTTAAAAGAGAAATACAAGCACACCCTGGTGGCTAATCGTATAAATTTGTGGCCTCTGACCAGTGCAGTCCACAGCATCCCAAGGACCCAGGTTTGCAACCCAGTTGTGGTGGGTAGGGGCCCAAGACAAACAACTAAATGAAAAATAAAATACAAGGTTCTGCTTTCCCCATCCCACCCCAAGAAAAGGGATATAATACAGCATTATGGGAATGCAAATAAAGGACATTTAAAACAGATTAGGTTGGGGTGGTTGGACAATGAGGGACAGGTGCTCAGAGGAAGGGGTTCTTGAAGAGTTAACCAGGGATTAGTTGTCAAGGGAGTTAAGGGATTGAAAGTATTTATGAGAAGTCTCAGGTTACATCTGAGGGACTTTAAGATGATATATAGCTAGAATACAGAACACACAGGAGAAAGCAATAAATGAGACCGGACTGACCATCAGGAATCAGATCACTACAGACTGTATGCCATGTTACAGAATTAGAACTCTTTTCCTGAAGATTTGCATTAAAGGTAAAACAAAGGAGAATCTGAAAGAATGACATGAGCATATCTGCATGTTAGGTAATTCTCCCTAATACCAAGGAAGAAAATAATATAGTTCTGGTCAAGAATAACAGAATGGAGATAAGACAGTAGATTTTAAAAAGTATCATTGGGCTACATGTCATCCAGATGATAAGGCTCTAAACGAAGAGAACAGTAGAGAGATTTAAAATTAAAAAGCAGATTCAATATGGAAGACTCTCGGTGGCCAAGGACTATAGGATAAAGAGGCAACAAGTATGACTGACTACCTGTTCTATTCGTTGAATGGGTGACAGTAAGAGCAAAGGTGTGGCAGAAGAAAGCAAGAGCTGGGCATTTGGATATGTTAAGTTAGAATATCTTACAGCAAATACTCATTTTGTATCAGGCGAAAGAGCAACTCCAAAAGAACTAATAAACACAATTATTTTTCCTGATAATCTAGTGGAAAATATATAAATATAGATAAAGTATTCACAGCAGTACTGGGTCTATGCTAAAGTCAATGAAACCTTCAAGGGTGAATGACAAATTTTATCAATGAGCTACACTGCAATAGTTGTATCCTAGCCCAGAGAATAAAGCAAAAACTATTTGGACAGCTGTCTGAATAAAAAGAAATCCATTTGTACATATTAAAAAAGCATCACTTTCTATAATTAGGCTTCCGAGAAAGATATTCTGAATTTGATTTCATCTTTGTCAAATATGACAAATCCATAGAATCTCTGCATCTCAGAGCAAGGGATTTCTAAAATGTCAACCCAACTAACCATTAAATGTTGATGTCCCTCTACAGATTCAGCAATGTTAGCTAGGTCCCAATTGTATCCCTTGTCACAGAACTGACTCAACAAACACAAGAGTGTTAACAACTTCATAAATTAAGTCCATCATTCAGCAGCAAGCTTTTTCCAGCATCACACAGAAAAAAATGAATATTCAGGTTAATGGTCTATACCATTTTACTTAATTCAGAATAAAATGGGATCTGATTTAATAATTCATATTTAACCCTGATTTTAATACTAGTGTCTGTCTTGTGATGATAATCTTTACTATGAGAAATCACAGGAAATAGTAGTGAAACATAGAACATGACTTCTAGGCATATCTCCCTACAAACCCGCCTCAGAGATTTTTGAGCTTGATGACTGCCAAGTCAGGCCACCACTTCAACTAAATTTCCTCTCTTACTACAGAGGGAATTGGGAGGCCTTAATGATCCACATTATTGTGCTGGAAAAATGTCTGATCTTCAATAAATACTTATGAATGAGGCTTCCAAAGCATACACTGAATAAAACAAAAAATGAAGACAATAATATACTAAAAGTATATATCCCTTTTTGATACTATCAAACCAGCTGTATGAAAACAGAACTCCTTATATACCTGACTCAAGTCTGCCCCAGATAAGTCATCCTCCCAGTGAATGGGTCAGGAATCAAGAATATACCTCACACTTAGGGAGATAGCCCAGTATGATTAATTTTTACAAGAATGAAGGAGGTATTAAAGTCTAGAGATTGGTGAATATATACAATAAGTGATATTTTAATATTGCTTTATAATATACATTCTATTTTGAGACACATATGTCTGTGTCTCCAGACTTTTTAATCTACATGATCAACACCAAAATGTTCTTACTACAATCATTAAGCTAACGTTTCTCTTCCGTTACATATTCACCATTCTTTAAACTGCAGTTAAATGTTTGAGTTTTCTTTTCAAGATTATCATTGAGCTTCCCTTTCACTTACATACACGTGTAAGCAGAAATGGGAGAGGGGGCAGTTTGTCTTCACAATGTGATGTCTTGTCTTGTGCATCATACCCCCAAAGATAGTCCTGAGCCCACCTTACACCATTCATGATGAAAATGAAACTAACCCTAACACAGAACGACAAAATATCCTCTGGGAAAACCTGCCCTTGAGAAATTTGCCAGTCTGCCTAGTAGTGATCAGAGCGGAATGGCTGCTGATGAAGACAACTTCAGGATGGAGTCTTCATCTAGCAGCAGAAATCATCAAACCAGCAAACTACACTGTGACAATCCTGGTGTGGTCTGTAAATAGAGAGGCCTTTCTCCTCCTGCCAATTCTGCACCACCTACCAGGCTGCAGGGCAGGTTGAGCCCTTTCCCTCTTCCAGGAAGCTCATTCAGATGGAGTCCCTGACTGAGACAGGCAATTCTGGAGTCTAGTGTGGGGTGGTGGCTAATATCCTAAAGGATGCTACTCTATAGATCACTACTTTCCTCCCCTGGGCCATTGCAGGGGGCCTCGCAGGGGGGTGTGCAGTGCAGGAGCGGGAGGCACCCAGCACTGAGAGAACTATTTCTTGCCCTTTTGTCGCCACCTCTGTACATGTTATCCTAGAGTGGGGGGAGTGGAATTTCAAGCTGAATTGTTTCCCTAAAATTCATATGCTGAATTTCTAGCCCCCCAGACCCTGGTCCCTCAGGATGTGACTGTATTTAGAGATACAACCTCTAAAGTGGTAATTAAGTTAAACTGTGGTCCTTGGGGTGGGCCCTAATCCAACCTAAGCAGTGTCCTTATATGAAGAGAGCAGGACACAGGGAGCAGCTCCAGGGGCGCACATGCACAGAGAGAAGGCCACAGGAAGAGGCAACAAGAAGGCAGCCATCTGGGATCCAAGCAGAGAGGCCTCAGACACGTTGGTCGTGGACTTAAAGCCCTTACCATTGTGAGAAAATAAATTTTTGTGGTGTAAGGCACCCTGCCTGGGTTAAGGAAGTCCTATTACATGAATACAGGATGTCTTCTAAAAGGCAGGTCAATCCAAATGACATTATGGACGTCAGTCTTCCAGATAAATAAGTTCAATATCCTAATAAACCAATAAATAAATAAATAAATACATACATCTGGAACCTTCCTCACATTTTCAGATGGGGATGAGCAGGTAATTTATTTAAGTAACTGTGTTTTCAAGCCAGGTTTTAAACAAGATTTCTAATTATCAGTGAGCCACCCTCCTCCATCTCTTCAAATCATTTTCACAGCTTTCGGTTCAAAAGCCACTTAAGAAATAAATGATTCATGGTAACTCAAAGCAGCATAATTTCTGGAGGCATAATGGTTGAGTTTCTAGGTCTACAGGTGATTAAATGAAAAAGTTACCCCTTAACACTCTTTAACTTCTTTTATGAAAAAAAGCAAAAGGAGACTTAGAAAGACTGATAAAGATCAAACCTCTTCTTTGCAATATATACTTTCCCTCCTAGGACTTTAAGGAACAAAATTATATTTTTCCTTCCAAAAAAGAAAAGCTAGTGAAAAAAAAAAAAAAAAAGAACATTTCTGATGTTGTCCCAAGATGGCTGTGTTGAATCCCGGATTTGAAAGACAGATTATGTTCATTCACAAGACATGTTAAGCTGCAAAGGTTTTCTAGATTTTGCAGGGCCAATCTTCTCATCTACAGGACAGTCTACAAAAAAGCAGCAGATCGTTTTGCTATGCACCAGTGGTGTGACCCTGGGCTAGACACTTAATCACAGTGAGCCTGCTTCCTAATCTGCAACTTCAGAAAATATACTTTAATAGGGTTGTTGTGAAAATTAAATGGGATATTAAAGTAATAGCACAGTCCTTAGCCACAATATTCTCAAAGATGGGTCAACAGATTCCATGCATCAGTCACTGGGAGACTTAATGAAGTCCTAGGTCCCATTCCACGCCACTAGATAAGGATGGGGCCTGGAAATCAGAATTTTTGAACCAGCATTATAACAAGTGAGCTAAGTCTGGTAGTTCTCCGCAGGTTAGGAGGCCTCATCCGGGTCTGGACAGCGAACAGACGAAAAGCCCAAGATCAGCATTTCAGCATCAAGTTGGCATTCCACCTGGTCTGCTCTCAGCAGGTATGCTGCCTTTGAGAATCTGGGCTCCAGCCCAATGCCCAGAGCTCCTGTCTCGGATGCTGCTTGCCCCCCTGCTCCTCAGCACCCAGACTCAACTCTCTGCCCTCCGGCTGTCCTCCGACTCCTGAGCCTGCTCCTTCTAGACTGGGCTGTAAATTCTCGCCAGTCCTAGCTGCTTCATTCACAGTTCCGCTTAAATGTCACCTCCTCCGTGGGGCCCTCCTAACTGCCCAATCAACATCAGCTGACACACTCTTTTTTTATGTGGCTGTCTCCGCCCTCTATAAAGGCAGAGAAGACAACCTGCTTACTGCTCTACCCCCAGCCTATCACAGCACATTGAACATAGTAAGTACTCAGTATACGCAGAATGAATGAACATATTAAACACTGGCCTGCACCACTGCCAGCCTTGGGAAGATTCTCACACCCTATGCATGAGATTGACAGCTAAGCTGAATTTTTACCAAGCAAGAGGACGACTGCAGGGTTTGCTTTGTACCATAATTGTGTTCAGGGAAAAGTGTGACAGGAATACGATTCCTAGACGCTGACCCCACTAAATCAAAGAAAACTGGCATTTAAATCATCTTTATATCTTCACAGCACTTTGTACAACGAGAAGTTTCTTCTCTTTGCACATCTGTTGGCACAACTTAATTTTCCATGGGATGTCCTAGCTGTGCAGACTTATATTTAATATCAAAATTGTCTCACTTTAATTTTCCTATTTGTTGATAAAAATAGAAGTATTATCTTTGGAACAAAATATCCCTTAACAATAAAACAGCCCAATAAAGGGTCCAGAGCATTGTGAAGTGGCTCACATGAAACTGGTTCTCAGCCCCTTTAGAAACCTTGGAACAATGTAGCACTTCCAAAGGCTCTCCTACTCAGCTCTCTGGAAAATGGAGGCGCACTCTGCCCACAGAAAAGTCCAGAGAAGAGGCTTCTAAAGAGGGCTTTAAAAAAGAGATTCACATGCATCCCTGTCTAACTCCTGGATTCCTTATTGTTAAGAAAAGATTTCAAACACTCATAAGTACATTAAGAATAGAAGAAAACTATGAATAGATGACAGCTCAGGATTAATGGTGCTCTCCCCTCTGCCACTAGTTCAAAAAAAAAAAAAAAAAATCTACACAATAGTTTCCCAGTAAAGACCCTGCCACCCACCTTTCTCATAAGGGAAAAAGCAAAGTGAAAAATCTCCACTTTGGAACTTTAATTGGTTCTCCTATGTGTCATTATGGCCAGCAAGTTGTGAGTGAACTAAAAGCAGACAAGGGAGGAGGGTATATGGCTTTGGTTTACAGGAAACTTATAAAAAGGGGGAAAAAATGGAAATAGTTGGCTGTAAGGCAGGAGGCCTAACTTATGAAAGAAATATCAGACCCTGGTGGGTGGCCTCCTGAGGAGATAAATACAGGGACTTCATCTGAAACAGCTCTGGCCTGCAGGGGTACAAGGCAGCCTGATTTACTGATGAGAACACAAGTCCAACAGGAGAATCTGTCACCTCAGTTGGGTGGGTATAGTGCTATTTGATGAAGCCCATTCCCCTGAGTTGAAACTGAAAGTAAACAAGAGGGATGGGAAGTGTTTCAAGAACCTCCTTCACCTTTTCTCAAATGTCCCTGTTCCTCTTTCCTCACTGGCTCATTACCTAAGACAGGTGTCAGGCCCTCTAAACCAGTGCCTGTCAGTTGGGGCTGAGTCATCCAGAGAGGCTTACAAACACCACTAAGATCAAGGCTCCTTCCAGAACACATTAATCAGAATTACTGGGGGATAGATGTGGGCCTCAGAATATTTTAAACCTCCCCAGGTGATGCTTTTGTGCAGCCAGCAGAGAGAACTACTATGCTAAAGGCAGCAGAAGAGAAAAAAGAGCAAGACAAAGGGGAGCAGGGTCAGAGGGTCCATCCCACCAGAGGGGGGAAAACATTGCTAGAGGGAGGGGCAGCATGTTTAAATGAGGAACGGAGTGCAGCAGGGAAAAGGTGAGGTCCCTGTGGGTTGTCGGCTTCTTAACAACAGGAAATGTGGTAACGAGATGTTTGCAATCTCAGGAAGATGCCTAGCAAGAGAAGACAGGTGCAAAACTAAGGCGGGGCAAGCTTAGCTATTTAAAGTTGAGAGACAGGAGAGAAAATAAAAACTGCAAAGAGGCTGTAAGACCCTTGAGGAAACTGTGAGTAGGAGGTGGGTATATATGAAGACACCCAAGCATGGAGGCTGGGGACAGGAAAGGCTGGGTCCTTCCACTCCCAAATGGCAGCCATGAAATGTCTTTTCATATTGACGGTTCATCTTTAAGTAGGAATTTTCATATCACACTAGAAGCAGCTAAGAACTTTAAAAAAAAGAGGGAACAAATACTAGCAATACACCTGCTCCAGTACCTATAGAAATATCCATAATTACCATATCATTCACTTGTCAGACCTGCAGTTTGCATTGCTCTAGTACTTATTACTGCCTTCATGCCTTTTTTGTTTTTAGCCTTTTGGAAGTCTTTTTCTGTTGTGAATAATTGCTGTCTATGGCTATTCAAATAATTTTATAAATTTCATAATTGTATATGCCTGACTGGGATCCATGAAATAAATAACAGAAGTACAACTGCCAAGCCAAAGAAAAAAATAATTAGACATACTAAAAAGTTGATTGAATTGTTTCATATTTTCACAAACGAAAGTGACTACACACTCCTTTATTAACTAGTTAGTGGTTTGGTAAAAAAAAATTTGAATTTTTAATGATTCATGGTTCTTGAGTCCTCAGAAGGCAAAATCCTTGAATGTACCTATAAATGCAGAATTTTTCTCCAATGCTGGTGCAATGGTACACTTTACTTTTCCTAAATTCTGCCTAAGTCATATTGTCATAAGAATGTGCACATTCACTTGCAACAAAAGCAAATTTTAAACATCAAAATAGCCATTCACATTCATAATGTGTCTATTGCTACTTAAGGGTGCCATGGAAACTAGCTGAAACCGACTGCCATACAGTTACAATTTCCTGACTACCACCATTAGAACCTGAAAAATAACAGAGATGTGACATTTATGATTAAAAGATCAACAAGACTTGCTAAGCACCGGTAGGAAAATTTATAAGATGCTTATGTCGAATTTTTAACAATTTAGAACAAGTCTAAAATGGCTTGCACTGGACATTATGTCCTGTTCTGAATTATGAGCCCGGCAGATAACTCCGTATGATTTTCTTCATGTTTTTATGTTTTTAATCTTTCGGGAGCTCTAAGTATCTTTGCCTCAAGAGAACTTACTCTAGTGATTCTCTTCTCTGGTTTTTATTTCTTCCTATAGTTGTCTAGTCTCAGTGCCCAAGATTTTGCAATAGGGCTACCTGAAACAGCAGCTGTCATGGTTACCTGCGGGCTTTTCTCCAAAGACATCTAAACTATCATCATCCTCCGAGGCTCAGGGGCCAGAGTAGAAGAACATGGCTAAAATCCAGAGAAGTAAAACCACAAACCACAAGAGACCTGGCTGGCCATAACACATCTATACCTGGCCTTCATCCACCAAAATTGAAAAGCACTGAACACTGGCATTTTGTCAAGTCTGATGGGAAGTTAATAATGTGAAAGGAATACAACTACACCCCTGGCTAAGTTGTACGGAGTATGTACATGGCAGAGGAGATGGAAGGCTGGGAGATGGAGAAAGAATGGAGCAATTATTCGAAAAGTACTATCCTGGGGTATGGTGGGACAGGTTTCCAAACCGTTATCCACAGTCGGAAATGCAAAAATTTCTAAAAACTTCTAAAAATTTCTTACTTTGCTACCAAATGAATTTGCTCCCCAAACTGACCTGCACTGTATACCATGAAGTTATTGGGTTATTCAACTGTCTAACTAAAAGTAAATACTCAACCACTTTGCTACAGAAATAATTGTGTTCTGAATCCCACTGAAGTATTACATAACAAACAGCATACGAACATACGAACTGCACTACCTTTCTAAAAGCTAATTTCTCAAATGCATTTGGTCCCAAAGGGATTGACTAAAGGACTGTGAACCTATATCCAACTCCCTAGATGAGTTCTCTGGATTTAATCCTTTGGCAGTTTCCTCACATCATGTAGGTATTTACCTGACTTCAGATTTTCAATTGTTTTTATAATGTTATTTGAGTAGACATTCACCAGGACAAAACAGCACAAAACTGAAACACAAACATGTCACACACTTGTGAATAAGTGCCTTGTAGCACATACGCTGCATTACACACGTCGACTTTCTCCTTTGCCGCATGTGCCACTTGGCTTGTTGAGAGTTTTGATAACTAAGTGTACAGACCTGTGTGGCAGATATGCATGGGAGGAAAATGAACATAGCTGCTAATGCTGAGCTTCAAAAATAATATCTTGAGCTATATTTTTACTTATGAAAATTACCATCCCAAACAAAATGCCCAGACATTTGTAAATAGCAAATCGAGAGAGTCAGAACATGAGACCAAAAAAAGAGACAGAAAGGTTAGTGTTGCCTGGGGCTAGCAGTAAGAAAGTAGAGTGAGCACCAAGAGCCCACCCGGCCCTCTTTGAGGTAATGGAAAAGCCCCAGAACTGGATTGTGATGATACTTCCATAATTCTGGAAGTTTACTAAAAACTAGTAAACTTTACTTTTATAATAGGAAACTTTTGTGGCATACAAATTATACTCAATGAAGTTAGTTAAAAAACACATGTCCTAAAATTTTAATTCAACCCTTTTTATGTCAGCATCTCTTGTTTTCCTACTGTTTCAAATTAAGAAAAATTGACATGGGGTTAGAGGAGGGCAATAAACATAACCTATTCCTGATTGTTAAGGGAAGATGAGAAATTTTATCCATAAATTGACTAATTTTACATCTAAACAGAGAATATGATTTCTCCCAGATATTCCTCTATACTTAGCAAATGAAATAGAAATTATTTCTATTTAACATGCTAAGTGTGCCTCTCTACCATATGCATCAGATCTAATAGGAATAATTTTATTCACCAATCATCTCGCAAAGAGTGTAAACTCCTCAGAGATGGGCCTATGTCCCTGCTTTCACTGTCTTTTCACAATCCAGTAGATACTGAATAAGTAATTACATTAAATGCAAAGATTTCTTCACCAGAATCATCTAACACGTTTCCTTATGAATGCAGAATGAAAAGCAAATGAAGCAGACATTCCCTACCTTCAGGGTTTTTCCATCTCCACACTACTGACATTTTGAGCCAGATAACCCCCACTACAGAAGTCTGTTTAGGGCATTGTAGAATATATAACAGCTCCCTGGCTCCTGCCTACTATATGACAGTAGTATCCTTCTCACTAATTGTGACAACTAAAAACGTCTTCAGGCTTTGTCAAATGTCCCTTGTGGGGCAAAGTCACCCCTGGTTGAGAACCACAACTCTGAAAAGAAAGAGTGTAAGACAGATCAAACCAAATTGATGTGTTCCCATTTCCACAACGCCTTTCATGTTATCACTTCCTGCAGCTACTGAGAACATCAAGAAAGAAAAGGCATATGACTAGCAAATCATCTTTGACCACAGGCCTTGGCATATTATGGCAAGAAGAAAAGGAGAGAAATTCTTTTTATTTTCCTTGTAACTGTGGAGATGCCAAAAGGCTTATTCTAATCCAAGGCTGACAGTTGTCAGGATATGTGGAGCTGTGAAAATACGTAACAGAAAGGTCCAAATACCAAATGGCCTGTGGCTCTAAAACAGCACAAAAAAAAGCATGGTCACTGCCAGCACTGAGCTGTTTATTATGAATTGCATCCAGGAGAACAATTTGGAAAATGTTATTGAATATTTATTAAAAGAAAAGAGCTATAATAATTCAGGTCCCAACATGCTACTATTAACAAATTACTCAACTGGGTGAAAGGTTAAGAACTGTGATGGCAGAAATCATGAAGTTAAGTGTTGGTTTAATATATCAGTGTTTTGTTTTCCTCAACAACCAGTATTTAGCAATCCTGTTTCATACACACCAGCATAAAGCCCCAAGCTGTTATCCATTTTGTGCCCATACTGTATGCTTTACTGTCTTTATAAGGTAATAAAAGCCTAAAAGCATACAATATGGGGCATTTACAGTTTCAACTGATTTTTTTTCATTTCAACTTTACTTTGGCAATATTGAACATTTCACACCAATATAAACATTCAAGATGTACATTTCAAGTAAAGTAATTATTGTATAATAAAACTGAAAACTGCTTAACACTATGCAAATTTGTTTAAATATTAAGATTCATATTTTACTTCAATGCATCTTTACTTTTTTATTTAATAAAACAAAGGAGTCCTCTTGTAACTTCAAGCGAAACCAGCTCTTACGGCACTACGGATTCTAATTTTCAATCACTGTGTTTCATATTAAAAAAAAAGTTATAGGAGGCAGTTATATGTCATTTCCTCATTTGAAAAAGAACCTCGTCTTCAATTTTTGCTAGCAAAAATATTTATATTTTCCCTGTGTAAATATAAACAGGTTTAGGACTATCAAATATTAAGCATGTAACTGATAAATTCACTAAAAGAAGAGACAATATGCAAAAGCTGTCTATTCAATCAAGCCCTAACTATACACATAGTTATGGTATTCAAATTATATTACTAATTTAGACATGCTCTATCATGTCAAGTACACGTACTAACATAACAATGTTTGAATAAAATTCAATAGGAAGAAAAAAGCAGGTAAAAAAATTTAATTATTCTTTTTGGAAAATGAAAAACCCTAGTACATAATACTAAAATATATACACATGGAGAGATTAGCAGGAAATGCAGCTTAATTATTCATGTTGGTAGTGAGTAACAAACACAATAGAGTCAAATCACCGCAACTGAATACTAACTCTGCACCCTGGATTATCATATTTGCATTTGGATGAATATTGGGACACATGAGGCATGAAATGGCCAAATTCATTTTCATTTTACTTCATTTGAGTTTCCTCACATATTATTATAAATATAAAATGTGATAAAATCTTATATAAAATATTATATCTTTCTATATTGTTATTTAAATTTTCATGTCTATATTATAATTTCTCAACTGCCGTGGACTACAGCTGTTACAATACACAGTGTGTAACAAAAATTGTGGCAACAAAGACTTGCTAACAATTTTATAGAACTTTACGAAATGTATAAATGCATTGTTATTTAAAAAATAAAACAGCACCAATAACAAAAGATCAACCCACCAAATGTCACAAATGCATCAGCCCACTGGATTCAACTTTTCCTACTGAAGCTAAAATGTAAAATTGGCACCAATGAAGCTTGAAATTGAGATTTAAGGATAAGCAGATACAAGCTTGCTACGTGCCAAAAATTATTTTTATCTAGAAATTACCATTTTGCAATTCTACGAGATATTTTTGTGAAATTAAAAAATGCAACAGCATAAACTTTTCAATCAGCTATAAAATACCATGTACAATTATGATTCTAACATTATATATTAATAGTTAATATGTAGTATAATAGTAGCAAAATTAGCTCCAAGTTGTAAAACTAAAATAAGCCCTTTAGATTTATCCTGCATCATTTTGCACTGTAAGAAAAAGACAAATGTTTTAATACTTTGGCATTAACTGCATAACATAATAGCTGCTTTGGCAATATAAAGCAAACCACATCATTTAATGTACTTGGAGAATTCGATAATTTTATTATAAAAGGAAAACCAATCATTAAACTGCACTTAGCTGATTTTCATTTTCTATACATGCACACACAGACTGCTTCTCATATACACATTTCAGTCACTGCAATGTCTGAAAAATACATTTCCACTGTATCACAAGTAGCAAGCACAATATTAATAATTTTGCAGGTTTAAATATTGTGTTCTTTTATAACAGATGTTTTAAAGCATTTAAGATAATGAAAGAAAAAACTGTTAATTTTATGGAAAAAGCAAGATTTTCCCCCAGTTTAACTTCATCACATATATTTGCATAAATAACCTGTGTCCCATCGACTACAGACTGCAGCTGACACAGTTTCTATTGTTGATTTGACCAGATTCATTTTTAAAAATCTTAAAATATTCCACCCCCCACCACCAATTTTTCTTTAGTAGCTATTCATAAAGCTACACGTAATAGAGTGACAAGAACCCACAAAGTCCTTTAAAGTCAGATGCCTCACTTTGGGTCCCCAGAACTCTACCATTTGCTAGCTGAGTTATCTCCACAGTCAGGTGAACTCTGAATCTCAGTTCCCTCATCTCTGTAAGGGGAGTAATTCTGCTCTTAGGTCAAAATTAAAGGCCAAAGTAAACAAGGACTGAAATGTGAGTGATATTAACACATCATCCCAAAATACTTGAGTCTGTCTATAACATAATGAGGTCTGTTTTTAAAAGACATACAAAAATATGTAGGAAACTGTAATAAATCTATCTCAAATAAACCAATACATCCAAAACTCATTAATACAAGGATCGGCTCCAAGGTCCAAGCCCTCTAACGATGCTATGACAATGATAAAAGTCCAGTTTTTATAAACTTATTAAATATGTTGCTTACCATTTTCCCCTTCAGTATGCTGATTCATGGAAATAAGACATGGCTGGCACGTAGAACCAAGCACTGTATGTACCAAGAAAGTGATTTTTGTATTCTTCCCACTTTCCCAAGTACCTATTTCCTGCTATTAATCAATGGAGAAAAATGAATGAAAGAGAAAAAAACAAGAAATGAAAATTCTATGAGCAGCTTGAGATACAGGATCAGACTGTGATTTTTTTTTTCTTCTTTCTTCCCTTTACCCCCACCCCACCCACTTTCTACATACTGGGTGTCTTGATGTTTTTGACAGGAAAGGTGGATGAGCAACAGATAACAACATCATCTGTGTAGATACAGGCACTTTACCGTCAGACCTGTCCCTTTTACTCTCTGCCTTTTCTCTCTGTTTCATTCTTTTTATCACCCAGTTCCTATTCAATCAGGCACCTCATTCTCCTTTGCCTCTGGCTTCTGCCACTTTGTGTGGAAACACTTGTCAAAAACTTCTCTCAATTAATCTTACTCTCCCATCTCCTTTTTTCTGCCTGCCATCTTGGCTTTTTTTTTTTTTTTTTTTTTTTTTCATTCTAGGTTTTCTCTCAAGCAGATCACAACCTCAATGACAAGTTTAAAGATTTGAAAGACTTGTAAACTTACATTTCCAGCTCATTCTCTAAGTCATGAATTAGATAACCACAGGCTTGTACAACTGACACCTGAACCTCAAGCCCTGAATGGACCTCTGATGCCTCATATTATAAATCCACCAGTGAATTCACCTCTTCCTGTCAAACAATGTCATCCTCTGAATTCACTATCATGACCACTGGCACTTCTGTCCATTCAGTTGTCCAAATCAGAGACCAGGAGTCATCCCAAAGTCATCATCTCCTCCCTATCCGTACTCACATTTCTCGGAGTTGACTTTAAATCTGAACTAGGATTCAACACCTTTTTTACATGGCTTCTCTTTTCTACTCCCCCATGCCCACACCCCATCCGTTCTCTACAGTACACCCAGAGTGATCAGTGATGGTTCTGAAAGAATAACTTGAAGTGCTCATCTAGATCAAATATGGTCCCGAAGATGCTTCCTAAAGTGGTTCCAGTCACCCTACCTCCTATCTCCAGCCTCATGTAGCAGCCACATAGAATGACCAGTTGTTTCACAGATATGCCACCCTCCTCTGTGTCTTTATTGCAATGTACCTCTGCTCAGAATAATTTCTGCAACCCATTCCCATCCTCAATTGCCTGGTCCCCTCCAACTCACTTTTTCAATCTCAGATACATTTCTACTTCCAAAGGAAAAATCATGGCCTTGGAGTCAGGTACCCCTGATAGACCTAGCATCTGTTATGCCCTGGTTACAACTGCTGCTCAGCATCTCTTTCATGAGACTGACGTTTTTGAGGGCAGTGAGACAAATTTTATGTCTGAGTTTTCATCATCCAACAACATGCCTGGTATCCTATAATATATATCTGGTGAATGCATAAATGAATAAATATCATTCCAACTGTATTTGAATCAAACACTGCCAAGCTGCTAGTGATTGATTATGTGTGAATTAGAGGTTCACAGCTCGCCTTAGAAAGTGTCAGGGAAAAAAATAAGGCCACTCTTAAAATTCCCAAGTGCTGAATGCAGAGGTTGTGTAGTTCTTGTTTGTAGCTATGTTACAAACTGACTTATTTCTTCTAATTTAAGAAAAATCATTGTAGGCTCAGTCCACATACATTCCAAAGTCCTGGGAGGCAGTGGGTAACCAAGATCAACAACTAAATAAAATAAACTTCTCTGTCCCCTTTTCGCCTCCTGCCTGCCTCTGCTCACCTTCAAGCCTGCCTGTACCTTTTCTTTAAAAAAAAAAAAATCATTTTGTTGTGTGGCTTTATGGCCTCTGTCATAACAGGGGTTACCTCACATCAATATTGAAGTTTTCAATAGCTTAGGCATTTTCAACCACATGGACATGAACTGAGTATAGGTAAGAGGTGAAGGACCAGAGTGAAGCAAAGCAACATTAAAGATAATGAATCACAAACACAATGAAATCAGATGCCAAGGATTTATCTGATCACCTTTCATTCTCTAAAGAATAAACTCACAGAACGGTTTTCATACGCAACCCCCAGGGTCTCTAAAGACTACAAGGACAGATGACAGCAATGCTAATGTATTCATACCATGGTAATTTTAGAAAATCAATTAAAGTTGATCACCTGCAAATAAATACATGATATAGTATGTAGGGATCAGGTCCTGTGGAATTGGAAAGCACAAGACTACTTTACCGATGATCAGTTAAAAAATTGTATTACCTCAACAAAAATGTATTTTTAAAAAGCCATCTTTTATCTTTTACTTGTCAACACCATAAGGTTAATAGGGTGTCAAGTGTTCTGTATTTTTCCCCCCTAAGGAAAGGTACAGGCAGGAATGCAGATGGGTAAGCAGGCAGGCAGAGAGAGGAGGAAGACACATGTCATTTTTTTATTTTATTCAGTTGTTCATCACTGGTGGTTTCCCCAGGTCTTGAACCAGGGGCCTCAGGATGTACGTGGACTGTGCCTCATTTAAACTGCTGAGTCACCAGGGTACACAGTGGTGTTCTGTATTTTAAGTAAAGGCTGCCCAGTCAGGTCAAATTTCCCGGTTCTGCAATAAACAGTCTACATTTAGAGAACTGTATTTTTTACATGCTTTTAATCACTCACATTTTGAAAATTATATAGTCCTAGAAAATAAAAAAGAGGCACTAGAGGAGAGGTCAACATCATATGTCAAAACAGAACAACAACAAAATAATAAAGCTAAAACTTCAAGGGATATGAAAAACTTATTGAACAAATGTTGGTCCAGTATGAAACCAAGAAAAAATGGAAAAGGCCCTTGGGTGAAGGGTTTTGAAAATACTACATTCTTTGCATTTGATCTGGAGTTAGAAAGGCTACAATGCATAGAAGATTTGATGCAATATTCCTATTCTGAGACAACATGCTTGAACCTTGTTAGCCATGTATTCATTTTAGAACCTTAGTCTCATCATGTATGACACCTGACAACGGTGCAGTAATGTTCATTACTGATACTTTTTTCTGTTTAAATAAACTTAAAAAAATCACCTGAGACAATCTCAGGTCTCTATACTTCTCCTTCCTTTAATGAGAATGATGCAAGTATATGACCCCCCAGAAAACAGATAAAGTTAGCATGCCTCTTCTGTGACCCATTATCAGATGCAGATTTCATGCTTCATATTTCATAATGCTCCCATGTAGTTTTCTTATTTCGGGCTCTTTGCATGAACTAAACTTAAGTCCTTCTTTCACAAAGATGTAGAAATGACATGATCTGTGCAGTCAATAACAGCTGCCGCTCGTGGGCAATGAGGGCATGAGCTCCCTTACCCAGCGTTTAGTCCTGGGTATCCTAAGGTTGTGGTGGGGACCAAGAAAAAAGGTGCAGGATTATTTTGAGAAGCACACTATAGGACACCTATGCAACCTATGTGAATCTGATGAAGGCGCCAAAATTGAATGTTTGATCAGGACACCAGGCCTCACTAGACAGGTTTAGCATTCCTCCACTACATCCCTCCAAAACTCACTTGTATGACCTTGGACAGATGCCTTGACCTTTCTAGACTGCAGTTTCCACTTCTGAAAAAGGTTAATACTGTACCTATCATATAAGGTCATTGTGCAGATTAAACACTGGATATAAAGTTTTTAGCAAAGCAAGCCTCACACAGTCAGTACTGTGTCAACTGTCTATTCCAGTTCTTATCCAGAAGGCACGACCAGTAAGGACCAGCAATTGGGCAGATAAATTGTGCTCAGAGTTGCTTTCCCTTCACAACCCCCCATGACCTCTAACTCAGCAAAGTCCCATCCTTAAGGGACTATCTCTACTATTTTGCATATGAACGGCTTGCTGGTATTTCAGAAACTTGTATAATCTCCCAACACATCTCTCCGGATGCATGAAGTGAGAACTCTGGAAATAGAATCTGCTCCCAGCTCTCCAAATCCAAAGTAAAAGATAATTCAAAATAATGGATAGGACTTCAAAAAGTAAAAAGATCTTCACTGACTTATGTCCATGTTAAAATTAGCCTACATTTCTCATTCACATTATCAGCAAGAAAAAGCTGAAAGTCAGAGACAAATTATTTGAAAATTTTAGAGGTGACCACGGATAAGCCATTAAATAGATCATACAGATAAAAAATGAAGCAGTATATAAATTCTAAAGAATTTGATAAAGTATATTGCGGACTCAGATCAAGCCACAAAAGTGGCCGTAGAAGATTTTTTATTATAACCTAGAATAGCAGCATTTGAAATGTAAGTATTGACTGAGTAAAAGAACCATGTGTACTCAGTAAAGGAAGGTTAAGATTGAAGTAGAAGGTACTGCAGACTCGGTTGATGTCAAGGGCTGTTTTGGACATACTGTATCTGTGATATTGCGTCCATGGGTACACTGAGGCACTTATTGGAAAGCTAACTCCCCCGGATTTTTTACTTTATTTTTTTAATTGAGATATAATTGACATATAACATCTTAGTACTGAGAGCTATACAATATAATGAATCAATATCTGTCTATATTGCAAAATGATGACCACAGTAAGTCTAATCAAATTCCATCACCACATGTAGTTAACATTTATTTTCTTGTGATGAGAACTTCTTAGATCGATGCTTAGCAAATTTCAAATATACAATACAGAATTAACTATGGTCACCATACTATACAGAGTTTTAATTTAAAAAAAAAAAAAAAGAAAGCCAACTTAGAGCATCTGTATTAAAGTAGCTTTCAGTGGTAGAATACATTATCTAAGAGGTTGAAATATTAAGTCAGTCTATGAGCAACACTGCCTATGTACCTTATGTAGCAATTCGATTTTAACGTCTAGAAGAAAGAGTAAATATTTACCATGGGCCAGAACACTGTGTAGTATCTGGGTTATAACCTACGAAAGCCATAAAAGAATTAAAAAAAAACCAAATCTGTGACCTTTCAATCATTCCTAACCTCTGGCAAAGATGAGTTGAACTGGCTCTAGTGCGTTTGAACCAAGTACTGCTGGCACAAGACCCGTGAGACTGCTTCTCCTAACACTGGGACTAAAGCCTAGAGGAAGTATGCTTATTTAATGTGAGGTATAAATTACTTCCACTTATGAAACACAGTACAATACGAGGCAAAAGTGCAAGGGAACCCATGCCCCACCCTCGGGGTTCTCCAGCTAGGTTGAGGGTGACTGGGTTATCTGTGGATTGCTGGGGCTCCAGTCATGGGCAGAAAAAAAGCAGAAGCAGGGAGCGCTGTCCTTTAGTATAAACTGTAACATCATACTTTTCTTCTTGACTCTGAATATTTGAATAGGACATAAAAAGCAACAGAATCCCCTTTAGACTGAACTCACTTCACCTGCCGGCACCTCTATGGCGTGTCAGGGTAGACAAGTTATTTAACAATAATTATGATAATAAAAATAGCTCCCATTCATGGAGAACTGTGGTGTCTTATTAAGCATTTTGCATATTTTAATGCTTGATGTAAATTTCCTCACCTGTATATTGAAAATATAATGCACCTTTTGGTATTAGGTTATTATGAGGATGAAAGGAGACTAGATGGAAAAAAAACAAAAACACTTTGCAAGCTGAGGCAACAGGGTCAAAAAGAACAGTTTGAAATAGACATTGGCTGAAATTCCAACTCTGCTTTCTACTATTTGACCTCTCTGAGCTTCAGTTTCCTTATCTCCAAGTGGGGATAAAGCCACCTACTTGGGTAAGATGAGGAATTGAAGAAGACAAATCACCAGTTGGTGTCTGCATTCTGAGACGGTGTTCAATAAATGTTTTTACCCTCTTTCCTACTATATAAGTCAACTACTTCTGTGTCCACCTCCATCTACAGTCATTCAATGTCCATAGTACCCAAAGATATCTTTCCTTTCAGAACAATGATAATTTTACGCAGGTTAATTTGCCAGACATTGGTTCAACAACTTACATCCATGAATTCATTCACTCTAACAGAATTTAATTAGGTGCTGCAGTTATCCTTATTTTATAGACAAAGACACTGAGGCACAGAGTTTAGGTAACTTGCCCCGATTTAAAGATGGTGTCAGGGTCAAAGATGGAGCCAGGTGCCTGGCTCTCTAGTCTAAACATAATGCCACAGTGCTTTCAGAGGTCAGCCAGTTTGAATTCGGATATAATCTCTTTTAGAGATAAGCAATGGAGGTACTCACAAACTTCAACTTAACCTTTTCGACTTCTGAAATAAAATTTTGTGTACTTTCTTGGACCTCTTTAAGAAACTGTAATTTTTTAATATTTTTAAAGAAACAGTGCATCATAACATTGTATAGGTTTAAGGTGTGGATCACTGTAAATCAACATCTGCATATTTTTAAATGAGGAGCCTGTAACTAGTTCAACCTGTTCTATATGCTGAAATACCATAAATTATTGCACTTCTCTTTCTAAAGATTACCTAAACAAGTCTTACATTAAAACATAACTTGACTTAGGGGTTAAACAATTATTAAAAGTCCAAATTTTTTTTTTTTTTAAAGCAGTTTTGGCACACCCTGGTGGAGCAGAGGTTAGGTCAATTGCCTCCAAAGGATGCAAGCCACATACCCCTCCATTCAAGTCCAAGGCCCAGGAGGAAAACAACCAGTGTGAACAACTAAAAACAGAAACAAAATAAAATGTTTCTTCCTCTTTCTTCCTGCCTGTCTGCCTACTTGCCTTCATTCCTGCCTGTACCTTTCCTTAAAAAAAAAAAAAAAAAAGAGTAGTCTTAATGTTATCTGTTTTGTTAAACTAAAGAATTCTATACCAAATAATCAGAATAGTTTCCTTATTTCTCATATTCACGGTCTTAAAAACTGTATGGTATTTCAAAGTCTTCCTTTTACAAATTTAAAAACTCAAATATTACATATCAATGATGGTAATCTACTGCTGTTTAAAAGGAATCTTTAGGGGACAAATGAGAAACGTTAAAGAATTCTATCCTTCAAACTAGGACATGAAGCTACCTATAAATCATGCTCTTTGTTTATTAAGATAAGTAAGCCCATCAGTACACTTAACTTTCAGACTCAACAATAGTCTGGCATGAAGAATTTCCACTTTTCTAAAACAAAGAGGATGTGTTCAAAAAGGGTCCTCTGCAAGCTCTCTGCACAATGTATGCTATTTTAAAACATGATTTATGTGTCCAATTCCTGGAGCTGCCTTGAAAAATACAGTGGGTTTTTCGTTGCGTGCTCTCTATTAGGGGAAGACACTCCAATTTGAAGAGTGCACTGTTTCAGACTACAGGCTGCTATATCATGTCAGCATTTTCATTAACTACTGTTCAAGCTGGACCTTAAACAAATGGCATGGAGAGCCACAGCTGCAGGCACTGCAGAGATAGTTATCCCGCCGGGAAGCTTATATAAGAGGTGCATCAGGACAGGGTGAAACCCAAGTGCTATCATCTGAATCCTTTTTCTTTGACTTGCCCTCATTCTTAAAGTGTATGAAGTCACACATACAGAACGGAATTCTCATTTTATCTGCCTTATAGCACACAATGTTTAACATGTAAGTTATTTTTTTCCTAAAGGACTGGGCTTTAATTTTGCAAACGCTGGTAACTTCTGCCTACGGAGGAGTACAGTGGGATGCGCGGGAAGCCTAGAGACATGGGAAGGAATAGTTTAGCTCTCATCCCCAAAGATCTCTGCATCCAGGAATACTGCAGGTGTCACTCCCTTGAGGACTTAGGAGAGCCCTGCCCCAAACCCCCAACAAACACACATTCATAGTCAAGGAACTCAGAATAAGCAGGCAAAATGCCCTAGGAGCACCTGTCCTGTCAGCGCACTTCCAACTGGCACATATATCTGAGGCTGGAGCCAGCCTGCCCAGGACTGCAGCCTATGCCCGTGAGCCGTGCTGGCTTTTTCGAACCCTGAACTCCCCAAGCTGAAGCCCTGCTCACAAGAGGTGCCACCCCCAGCTTCCCACGGCATAAAGATAATAAAAACCAACCTCCCCTTCTCAAGGTTCCCTCCAACTTCACAAACTACAGTCAACTTACTGGGGCACCGAAGACAGGAGTCTTCTTGGAGGATGGCGTTCTGGCTGCGCGCAGTCCCTCTGGCCTCGCACTACCAGGGCGGCGGCGGCGGTGGGTGCAGGGCGAGGCGCTGCCAATCTGCACCAGCCGCCTAGGTTCCCGGGCGCTCTCGGGTACTCGCCTGGGCGCACCGCCCGGCGGCGGCGGCGGCGGCAACAGCGACGGCGGCGGCGGTTGCACCCGGCCGTGCACACCCGAGCGCTGCAGCTGCTGCTAGTCCCAGAGTGCGGCGCTCCGAGCCCCTGGTGCGTGTCTCCTCCTCCGAGGGAACTGCGGCTCCACAGGAAACGAGGCAGCAGGGGTGCCGAGGCACCGGGGTCGGCTGAGCCTTTAGCCCGCTCCCAGGCAGTCAGTGCAGCGCCAGCGCGCCAGCGGGCAAGCGAGCCAGCAGACACCGCAGTCCGCACTCGCCGCCGCGCCGCGGAGAATGACAAGCGCCGAGGCGGAGCGGCCGCGCGGCGCGCGAGGCGCGAGTGCGCATGATCCCGGACGGCTGCGGCACGTCACGGGGGAGGGAGGGGCGATCAGGGGGCGCGCCGGGCGGGGCCCTGGTGGGGGCTACGCGGGCATCCCCCGGCGCAGCGCGGTGCTCCTAGAGGGAAGGTACTTGAAGTCTTTGCCTCGGATTGTGTGAACTTAAGCTGGTGTGGTTGAACTTGTTTGTCTCCAGAGTTCATTGTCACTTAAAAACCACTGTCTACTCTAAGCGGACTTTAGGGCGCCGGGCAAGCTCACGAAAGCCAGTTTAACTCAAGTTATAGCTTAACTTTAAAAGGCTGCGATTTAGGGGACACTGGTTTTCTTACCTTGGTTGTGTATGCTTTAAAAGTAACTGGAGAAGTTCGTCAGAGCCCTTTGCCCTGACCACACCCAGAATCCAGAATAAATACTCTGGATGGGCCCCAGGAGTCGGTAGGTTGTGAAACGTCCCAGGTGATACAGAAATATCTCAAAGGTTTTCAAGCATTTAATATGCGACAGAATCTCATAGGATATAGTAAAATGCAGGTTCTATTGCAGTAGGCTTCGACGCTGAGATTATTCGTTTGTAATAAACTCTCAAATGATGCCAGTGGGGCAGGTCCAGACCACCCCTCCTTGCTACTTCAAGAGTGGTCTAGCATCTGGAGCAGAGCTCCGGAAACGCTGCTCTGTGTGAGACTATCTGAGGAGCCTTTTTAAAATGCAGAATATTTTCCAAGGCCCTACCCACAGTGGTGGTGGTTCAGCCCCTGAACAAAGGTGGGACTCTGGCATTCCAATCCAAAAGAGCCCTCCAAAGGAGTCTGATATGAGTTTTATTTGGAATGACTTCTGGATGTTAGACCAGTAACCTGGAGATGAAAATAGACTTTTGCCGTGGCAAAGAGTCAAACCAGGTCTAGAACTCAGGACATCTAACTCCAAGTTCAAATCCATCTCATGGTTTATCTGAGTAGTTCCAAATTTTTACCATGATTTACTTAGAAAACATATGTCATATTAACACACAAATCTCTGTTGAGCATCCATTATATGAATATATATATATATATATTTAAAGAAAGCTTAATGTTGGCTGGGGAAGAAGGCTCATTGGGAGGAGGGCAAATAGGGAGTGGGGTGATGGAGTAAGGGATGCTGGATGGCTTGTTCTTGCAGAAGGAAAGGTGTGTAGGAAGAAACTGTTGACTTTGAAACCAAAGTAATTTGTTACTCAAAAAAAAAGTTTTTTCAGAAACAAACAGTAGAAGAGAGAGCAGATCAGAGAGTGCGTTCATGCGACCCCCATGCATATTTTTTAATCCAAGGACAGCAGACTCCCTCTATCATTTCTGGATGACCATCAACGTCATCTCCCATGCAAGATGCCAAGCATGTTGAGTCCTATAGTTTGCTGAATTGTGCTTGCATGCCACTCTTTTTCTAGTTTTCTGATATCATTTAAATAGGATTTCTGTGTATTAACGTTCACAAAGAAAAACTTGGACTCAACTTGGAAACTGGAAATGCACCTTGGCGAAAAAAATTTAGAGACCAGACTTGTCTTCCTGCCTCATATCACAGGTATTCAAGAACTTCTGAATGTATGCACTTTATATAATATTACTTTATTGAATACTCACTATGGTCTCTTAAATTGGATTTAAAAATATATTATTCCTATTTTACATATTATGAAAAGACACTGTTGACATTAGTTGACTTATGCAAAGGGTGGAACTTGAATAAGAGTAAACTCTGAGTGCTGAACATGGCCTCTCTAAGGAAAACAACTATTCAGATCATACAAAAAAAATGGTTTCTGTATTTCCTCTTCATATACTATAATGGCTGTCCTCAAATTGTTGAGTAATAATGGCTTTCACGTGTGTCCGAGTAAAACCATTTTGTCTTCACCTAGTTTTACAGCTCTACAAGTTGGGTTTACAGAAATGTTCTAAGAGTGCCCAGTCCTAGAACACTGCAGTTATGTAGTACAGACTTCACCAAGGGGTTCAAAGAACAGCGGTCACATTTTCTGGTGTGAAGTACAATTACCACTCTTACTTTGTAGTGCCCCAGGGAAGCTAAGTGACTTAGGCAAAATTCAAGCAAGAACCAGACTCAGCCTTTTATCCTCTTCCTCTGCTTTCCTTTCACCAAACGACCTACCGAAGATTGTTTTTAATATCCCAAATTTTCAATCTGAGATTTTTATAAATAAGTCAGAACCTAAAAGTATTTTAAAGTCACTCCTTGATGCATAAACAGAAGTGTCAGGAATAAGGTTTTGGAAGGAAGTGTGTGATGTTTACATTCAATCTCCAGTCCAGAGGTTTGCCTTGGCGTGCTCTGCTGTTAAATGTCCACCTTTATCTGGACTTGCAATGCAACTCATTTACTAGAACTACTCTTCTTTGTGACTATGAAATAAACATAAATGAGTGGATGCCTAATTATAAGAGAATTCTCTATAATTGAGAGAGATGGTACCTGATAATTTGTGGGATTTTGTTAATTTAGTTTTTAATGAAAAATATTAAAAATTGAAAAATGCAAAGTGATGATAATAGTCACATTAGGACTTTTATAAAAATTCAGAGTTGTCATTCTGTTTTCTGAGATATTAAAAACGCCTGTCAAAATAGTTACCTGCATAGTCTATGAATTTATTTGCACATTGATTTTAAGTGACCCAGGATTTAATTATATAGACAGTTAATAAGTACATCCCACTGGCATTATATTATGAGCCACTGTTATTGGCATTAAACACATAAGATGTGTGATATTGGCTTAATATTGACTGTCTTAAAATTGACTATGTCTGCATCTAGAATTTGTTTCTCATTAGCTTCTATTGTTGTCTGGCAGGAATAGCATTACATTTTTCTTCTTTGAGGTCTGTATTCCTTATGAATCAGCATAGCCTAATTGTTGGTTAAGAATTTCTTTATTCAGTGCTTCCAAAAATCCCAATAGTGAGGATTTCAATTATATAGACACAGGCAACTCCATTGAACCTATTCTCTGCTTATTCAAGAAGCGGTACCTAGAATAAATTTTTATTAAATTCTTTGTGCTAAGAATCACAGGCTTATTTCTGAACTGTAAGTTAAGGACCCAGAATTCTGAACATTGGTTAAGTACATTTCTTCATCCATTTCACTCCAAGGGATTCTTTGACATCAAAAACTCCACTCTCTGCCCACTTCATAGTTAGAGTTTGGATAAGAGAACTGTGGGGATTCCAAGGTGACTGACAAAGCTGAGCCAGAAGTAGAAACATAGAATTAGATTTCATTACAGAAAAAATAAATTTGCCATAAAAGATAATGCAAGTTGTGCTTGAATTTTGGACATGGCTTACTGCAAAGTTTTCCTTGTTTGAACACATGCAGCTGTTCAAGTCCCCACCTCCTCGGAAAACTTTGAAAACTATTAGAAAACTGAATTCCCTTTGCCCTAACACAGGAAACTTAGGATGTATCTGAATTCCAAATGTTTACTTCTAAATGGTTTGCTTGAAACAATTTGTTTGGAATTTAGAGCAGTAAATGTAATAAATAATCTAGATTTCCAGGCTTGCTCCAAAATGCTTTTGAAACCCACAAAGAAGTGCGATGTTCTCATTAAAACTCCAAGCCTGAAAGGAACGAGGTGCTGGGTGAAAATTCTGATCCATTGTTAAGAGTGGACTTAGGAACTGAGAAAGATGGAAGTGTAGAAGCAAAGAGAAAGACTGGCTGTGGCCTTTGGTTACTGAGGAGCAGAGGCCGGTGATGCCTGGATGTCAGTAGCCTCTGGGGTAGGGTTAGGGTAAGTATAAGCCTGTGACCACTAAAAAGCATAGCAAAGAAAATGTACTTGCAGTTTAGTGATCATCTGCATTTGCAATGCTAATGTTTCTACATTTGATTTAATCTATAGGAAAGATGATTAGAGCTTAAAATTATAAATTCCTTAAAGCCTGTGATAAATGGGTTAAATATCTACTACAGAATAGATTGATTTCAATTTCTAGGAATTACCTCCCAACCAGGTTGACCACTAATAAAAGGAGGAGTGGGCTGTGGAGAGAATTGTCTGACTTCAGCTCCCAGCATGGCAGGTGCTCCACTGCAGTCATGTGACTGCTTCCTTGATTACCTAACAAAGTGACAACTCCAAGCCCATAGTAAATTCCTAATAAATGCTAGCTGTTAGTGTTAGTGCTTTTTCCTCTCCTAGAGTTAAAATCTGTAACTAGATGTTTCCTAATGTCTGTTTGATCATTTTAATGTAAACCATGACTAACTAGTTTTTAAGGATGAGCTTTCCTTTTCTGGCAGAAGACTTGAGGGTGACTTTGGGGCTCCTCTGAGAACAAGGGAATCTTGAGAAAAGGCTTTTGGGGAGATCAAGGCAAAGCCTACCAATGTTACCCCATGGTCTCACAGTGTGCTACAGAGAACAAGGCGAAGTTTAGGAACTTGACACTTCCAGATCCTTCTGCTGGAGAAAGAAATTGTGATAGCAAGAGAGACTGTGCTTACAAAAGTAAAAGCAGTAACTTTAGGAAATTCTTCTTTGCATCTCAGGATAAAGAAAGGAAATACCCATTATTCATTGTCATCTTAACCCTATACATTCCTTAAATTTCTATCCTGACCTCATCATTCAAGATTTATGACTATAAAATGGATGTGGATACTTATAATATTAGCAGAGGTTCCTTGGGTTTGCTTTTTGATTCTTCCTTTATCATTTCAATATAATAAAATTCTTACCAACTTTTATTTTAAGTAGGCATCAGAGAAAACTCTTTCATGTGTCAGAAACAATTTCCCAGTCAATAAAGAAAAATTCAGGATTGAGAAAGGAAGGTATTTAGAGTTAATGAGAGTTTCACTTCCAAGAGAACCTAGTTGCAGTCTCCAAAGTCAGAAAGAGGTGAGACGCTTTTAGTGCCTAAAACATTTCTCGCCCTGTTTATCATCTTACTCCTTCATTCCTACCCTTTAAACACTTGTTCAACAGATAGACTCTTCTGTTATTGGTCTGTACCCTCCTTGGAATGGAGGCTAACTCTTGTACTAGAGGAACAAGGATGGCAGGGAGAGAAAACTTCAGTGTGCTCTGACTTTCTCTGAGCTAAAAACCCATTTAGAAGTTGAGGAATATGCATTGACTTTCTTCCGCAGTCTGCACAAGTTTCATTATCAAGAAAATAAGAATAATAGTAGCTATTATTATTTTTTGAGAGAGTTAGCCATTTTCTCAAAACCACTCCTCATGAAGGAGTATTCAATCTTCCCTTCCTACTCCGAAAGAAGTAAATGCTGTCTAAATGGATGATAGTGCATTCTAGTTAGAGCTAGAGAGAATGAGGAATCCCTGGGGTTTTCACACACTTGGCAGTGATCAAACCTACAACTTGGAACAGGTGACAAAAATTCCTGTTATTTGAGGTGTTACTTGTGTGGTTGGTGGTCAGATGCTTGGAGTCTGAAACGTTCTCCAGGGGGATGAATAAAAGCACATGATTGTAGCCCGATGAAATGGCAATGGACCTTGGAGATTTCACAGAAATTTCTATAAAGAGAAGAACCCCAGAGGCAAACACCATAAAATAAAACATCACTCCAAGATGTCTTGTAAAAAACAGCAGTTGGTTTTAGAAATATTTAATCCCAAATTCCACTGAAATGCGCGCGGTATTTCCTGTTTCTGGAAACTTAGAGGGAAATTAAGCTCTGTTTGAAAGAAAGCAAGCAGAGCCAGATGTTGGTGTTGGTGATGATCTGCAGAGCCTAGCGCTCATGTGGCGGCAGTCGGGGAAATGCATGACAGCTGTCTGAAACCGTGGGAGCCTAATTTCTCTTGGCTAGAAAAGAAACAAAATGTACAGGCTCTTTTGTTTATATATGCAAGGAGACAGCTGAGCCCAAGAGACATTATTTTGGTTGGTAGAACCAGTAATAGCATTTAAATATATTATTTATATTCTTTTGACACTCTGTCCAAATCACTTATTCAAGGAATGTTCAGTTCCCATCAACTACAGTATTATTCTAAAGTTGTATTTTAGAAAATGCTAGACTATTACATTTTGAAACTAATTATAGCAATCTGAGAGAAGTTTTCTTTGTCCATATAAATAATTGTAATTTTTTTCTGAAAATACGTGATTGGACTTCTTGATTAAGAGATACTTGGGTCTACAGGAGTGATTGCAATCTACTTTATTTTTTACTATACTCCACATCAAATCTCCTGTTTTGGTCAAACTGATTTGTTTGTTTGTTCTTGTTGCTGTTGTTTTCGTTTAAATTAATGTTAAGGACCATTACATCATAACATTATGTAGGTTTAGGGTGTACATCATAATAAATTTACATCTGTATATAATACATTAAGCTCACCAGTCACCAGCATTTCAGTTCACCTTTCACTCTGTAATAGAGCCCCCTTTACCCAGTTGGTTTTCATAGCTTTGCCATCCTTTGTACTTATGCTTTTAGGTTTCAGTGTTGTGTTTTTTGTTTTTGTTTTTCAAAAGCAGATGGGAAGAATGGAAAAGAGGAAGATGTATTTGAAGGAGGGAAGGAAAGGGAAGAGAAGAGAAAGGAAGGGAAGGGAGAAGCATATTTATTTACTTATTTTAGTTTGGTTTTTCACCTTGGCTTCAGGACACAAACCAGAGTCCTCGGGTTTTATGTGGTCTGCATGCCAGCATCTCAGTTGCCTGAGCCGTAAGGGCACACCCTCACTGTTATATTTTATTTACCTTCTCTCTCATCTATGTCCTTCATATACCAGCTATATTCTAATACCAAATTCATACCTAAACTCATCTGTAAGTTGACATGATCATTCTATAATACCTGCTATCCAGTCATTCACATGACACTTTTTCTAAGCTGTCTCTGGTCCTTGGCAAAGACCTTCAAACACCTTTGGAAATTTTTGAATTGTAAGAGTATCTTATGACATTTAACCCCTTTAGACAATGGCTGAGTTTATATTATGAGATGTGAAAGGAAACTAACCGTGTGCTTAGAAGCTTGAAGCTTTTAGCATCATTCCCTGAGCTATATGGAAGGGGTCTAGAGACTGAGTTCAGACACATGGGCAATGATTAGCCATCATGCCTGCATAATAGAATCTCAGTGAAACTCAGTATATCAATGCCTGGGGGCTTCCTGGTTGGTGAATATATTGATGTAGTGAGAGGGCGGTGAACCCTGACTCCTGAGGGACAGATGCTCCTGGTCTAGACACTGCCTCTTCTGCTGTTAATTTATATCCTTTACAACAAAGCACAAACCATATGTATAGTGCTTCCCTAAATTCAGTGATTCATTATGGTGAATTCTTGAATTGGAAGGAGAGTTGTGGGCATCTCTGATGTGGCGGTCATGTGGGATAGACATGCAGGAAGCTAAAGATCTCCCCTGTTTAAAATGGCATCTGATTTAAGGGAAATCTTGTTGGGGTCCCTACCCTTTAACTTGTGGGATCTGACATATACTTAAGTTACAAGTAAATTGAATTATAAGACACACAGTTGGTATCAGAACACAGTATTACGTTTAAAGTCACACCATGGTTTGTGCTATCTTAAATGTCGATTAACAAAGAGCAGAAAAAACATCACCATCTCAAGATGAAGAAGAGAGCAATTATATCAGATGATTATGTCTCTGTCAGTCAGTCTGCTCATCTTGATGGATGGTTAGTGGACTAATAAACAAATTTTAGTATGTACAACCAACCTCTCTAGCTGAATCCTGTTTTGGGGAGTCCAGTCCATATTTCCTCTGTTATTATATTTCAAACTATGCCTAGTGAGTTGTCTTGAAAATCTTACATACTAACGAAAGACATGCTTTGTGGTTGATCTGGTAAGGTAGAAATAGTACTTATTATTATACATTCACCTTGCATTCCGTGCCTATTTAACAATCCGGTCTCTCTGGCCATTACTTTAATACGTTTTTCTTCTTGTTTCACAAATAGGAAAAGCTAAGCCATAGATAATCATCTTTCCTAGGATCTCAGAAAAAGTCAGGACCAGATCTGAAATTAAAGGTTTATCTCCATTGTCATCATCTCCTAGTCTCTCTATTTGTTTACTTGCTGTGCTCTTCTTCTATATATAATATTAATTCTTAGACTCCACATCGTGGCAAGATGACTGCAACAGCTCCAACTTCATATATTCTCAGGTTCAAGTTCAATGGGAAAACCTCTTGCTCCTAGAAAGAGCCTAAATTCTGAGCTATGTAGTAGCTTGAATTTTGATTAACATGCTTCACTCTGGGATTTGGGGTGAAGTTTCCAAATGAATTTCAGGGCTTGTTGTTAGAGAAGGAGAAATAACTACTAGAGATTTCAAGCAAATACAAATGTTTATCACAATCTAGATATTAGTATTTGTGAACTGTTTCCAAATTTGCCCTAACATAATAGGATTTTCTTTGTGAATTAAAAATAAACTGTTAATATGATAACTGTCTTTCATACTTCTTAATCATATTGTTTTGGCATGTGTTAATGTGTATTCAATTTGATTAATTTTGTGCATAGAAAAATTTAAGGGATATTTACGGCTCATCTTTCATGATTTCTTTCATTTGTTTTTCTATTTTATTTATTTTAAATGCAATTTCTGTTTATTCACATAGATAATTCAAAGAGAAAACTCAGAAGTAATTGATTAGGTATCATTTTTAGGTTTAATTCTTGTTATCACGTGTGCGTTTACACAATTGTTTCCTTCCTTAGATTATTCTATTCTGTCTCTTAGCAACATGAACCAGTGGTTAAGTCAATCACTTAATTAATGTGTAAAAGCTTTGTGGAGCATTAAAGAAAATCTAATAGTAAACTTTGGTTTCAAACTTTCTAATGAGAAAACTCATTTTGGGGGTTTCATTTAGCATCATAGTGCCAAACTAGAAATAATAACTTTACTGCTCAGTGGATTTTATATGTTTAACCTCTGAATTTTTTTTTCTGCATGTTTTCTATGACAGGGGAAAGACTGGTAATGCAGATCTACAGTTGGTCTGCATTTAGATGGATTTTTGGTTTTGTTTGTTTTGACATGTTTTTTAGTAATTTTATTAGGTTATGAAGTATTAATGCAATGTTCTTTTCAAAAATTGTTATATTATTTCCATTGTCTATATTAGGTTATTGAATTCATACCTTGTCTGTATACATTTCATACCACACCCGTCACCAGAGTCTAGTGCCCTTTACCAGTGTGTTAACTCCTGTTTGGTGCTTTTAAAAGTCCTCCCTATAACACAACAAAAAACTATTCACTTAAAAACAAGTTCATCTCCCTTAGGTTACTATTAAGCTTATTCTTACATAGTTTGTCACACCCTATTTAAGTGTTGCAAGCTACTGGTCATGCCCTGTTCTAACCATTATATGAATGATGATAAACAGTGATGTAACCATTAAAGTTCACAATCAAAACTGTTTCTCCTGGTGTACTTGTCATTTATCTTAGAGTTGTTCATTTGACCTTATGTAGGAATTAAACACAGTATCTTCTTGCCAAATTATATCAGTGAATCTTTCAAATTGATAGAAAGATTAGGAAGCTAACTTAAGACAGACAAACTTTTTAAATGTACTATGCATTTACAATACTACATAAGTTTCTCGAGAGTAGATTTATACCTCGAGCTATATGCTCTTAAAAAGGAAAAGAAATAGACTTAAAGCATTGACAAAAACAGAATAAAGGTTTTAAAAAGAAAATCTCAAGCTTATAAAAATAACTTCATTGCTTATCCAACAGGTTAAATTTTAATTAGCTCCAATAGGTTGTAGCTAACTTACTCTGAGTCTTCTTCACCTTATAAATCAGAATGGAAACAGTCGCTTTACAGCCAGAGGAGTTTTTAATGACTATAGGGGATGTCAGCTAACAATTTACTTCAGATGGGAGAATAGAGAGAGAAACCTCATTTTATTTTATTTGACTGAATATTGCTCTTCAAAGTAATCAATTTCTTTTTTCTAACATTCCAAATTTTTATTTCATTTCTAGAAGGCTATCTGAAAACGACAGCAACTGGAGTTAGGGAACAGTCATTACTGTAACATTCTATTTGACAACATGTAATCATGTCCATTAAGAGCTTCAAATTCCCCTCAAACATGTGACAGAAAACTTCAAAGTTTATTTAATCCAGGACTGAGTACAATACAAGCGCAAAAATAAAACGTGTTCATAAGCCAATTCGCAACACATTTCCATGAGTGCTTTATCTAAATGACAAACACTGACAGAAATGACTTTCCTGAAGTCTTAAGTTTAGCTATTACTTGTGGCACTTTCTTAGAGACAGTAGGTGATTTTAGTGGCCATTTTTCAGTTAAGAGAAAGGTTCATAGGTCTTCCCTTTTTAAAGGGAATGGATGATGTGATATGCTTCTCACCCTGGAAGTCATTTCCATAGCTATATGCTCTTGAATGGGAGCCACATGGGTAATTTTGATTTTTAAGAGAAAGAAGGTCTCAGAGATTGGCCTGATTTAGTGACTTCCTCAGGGTAGTCCAGATTGGTTCCCTTTTGAGATCCACTTGGAGCAATTTCAAACTTCCAGAATTTCAGATCAATGTCCATGCTAATTTAGACTCTTCTAGTTAGAGATGATGTCCCCTGTAGACCACAGAGGAATGGGTAGAGACTTGGTTAGAAAATAGTGGCCTTGGCTAGAATTCTGTACCTGCAACAACAGGGACCTCAAAGCAGTTTCTTTGTTTTATGAAAGAGAACCAATGATGAGATTCAGTCCCAGCACAGTGGCTAGCAGTGTAGACACTGGTGGAAAATAACCAAGGTTTATATGCCTCCACTGATGGTTGTTAAATCTTAGTTACTTATTTCTTCCATGTCTTAAGATCCTTCTTTGGTGAAACATAGCAACAGTCTATTTTATTTAAGATTTAATCATATGATAAATAAAAATAATGTCTTTAAAACGTTTGGCACAGGCTCTGAAACCACTCAAATAATCAATAGTGCTGTGTGCCAGGTGAAGTCTGCATATTATATATCTCAGCATCTTTAGTTGCCACAAACACAGTGTGAGATACTACATTCCCATTTTACAGATGAAGAAAACCATATTGAGGCTAAGTAACTGTACAAGATCATAGTAAGTAGGAAGCAGATTACTTCCACTCATTTTAGACATCCATGCATTTAGCCAATATTTTCTGCTGCTTCTCTAATAAATAAATGCACTACTTTATTATTGTTGTTTTCCTTCCTGTAAGTCTTTCTAACTCTTTGACACAGGCATTACCTCTGTGCCCTCAGGTTTTATGTCCTGAGACAAGGCTCCTTCTATTACTAAATCACTGTAATCCATGACGAGCCGCTTGTCACTTGCACGATTCCCATAGTGAAGGGAAATGGTAGCCGGAAAGACTGAAAGGCTTCTGTAAGAAACAATTGTTTTGTTTGTGTTCCAACAATCTCCAAGTTAAACTTGAAGATCTTCTCTGCGTCTTAATTTCCTAAATTATAAAAATGACAGATTAAAACTGGAACATTTCTATGCATCTTCCTTATCTCAGACTTCACTATAGTCTACTTACTTAAGTGTAACAAATATTGACTCAATCCCTGGTAGGTGAGAGTGTTTTCTTTGTTCTGGATTGAAAAAAAAAAAAAGAATAAATAAAAGCCTTGATCCCTATCACAAGTAATTTGTTATCTAGGATGATAGATACTTGTATAATAACCAGGATGGACAGCCCGTGTTAGCTGGGATGACTTGGTTCAAATACAATTTTCCTTTTCTAACAAATGACTTCTGTGAACCATGAATTTCTCATTTGTTAAAGGGGCTTGATAATATTTTCTTCATAAAATTTGAATCATTGTTGGTACACATAAACCCTATTAAAAGTATTCAACAGATGCATTGAATAAATATGTTAGTAAAAAAGAAGAATATAGGGATGTCTGCTAGAAAATATGTAAACTACTGTGAAAATTTGAAATGTGTAAGGAATTCTGGACAAAATTAATTTCCATGCCCTATTTTCAAAATAAACTAAATCAGAGGTTATATCCAAAATGTACTATAAATTGGTTAAGAATTTAAAGTCTAGACTCTATAAATACAATCATGCAATTAGAATCTCTTCCAACTCATGATCTCCAGAAATGACCCTACCGTACATTTTGACAAAAGATGTGTTTGTGCTCATCTGTGTGTGGTTGAAGCAGGGAGGGGGCTACGTGATGCCTTTTGTGGAGGGGGTCAGAGGATGCAGAAATTGTCTGCAATCTCAAAGCCCAGATCCCTGTAAAGATAAAAACGTGTTTAAGCAAAAAAGTGTGGTTTTCAGTAGTGAGCAGTGAGAGGTGGAAACTCTTCCTTCCCATACTTAACTACTTTCCTCCTTGTCAAATGGGTTCCGATAGCATGAACTGTCTGGATTCTCTTCTTCCACCCAGAAAGGAAGAGTGACTTATCTGACTATGAGATTGGATGAAGCTGGGTGCATCCAGACCACCTCTTCCTCCTCTCTTTTAGGTGCCAGCTGCCAGTAGGAAGTGAGCATTTGTACACAGTTCTTCTGTTTGTATTAAAAAAGCTGGTCTGTTCTTGAAGAGAGAGGTACCCAAGGTCCCACACCTCCTGTAATAGAGATGAGGAGCCTGTGGTATTGGGATTCCTGCTTGCCCATGAATGTGTTGTCATGTCTTCCAATGATATCTTTATTGTTCTAAGGCCTAACTTCTCTATATCAATATATTTAGAATTCAGGTGAGGGGGTGGGGAAGGTGTTAATTGTTGAGTACCCTTGGTCTGTGATATTCAAGAAGTTGTTGACCATGTCCTGGGGAGAGAGTTTTCTCACTCTAATAGATGGGTTTATAGGGATTCATCCTCATTGTGGTCTTTCATCACTTTTCTGATGGTGCCATATGTTTTTCAGGGTGATTGTGGGCTAATGAAACTAACTGTCATACTTAAACTTTGAATACTTTAAAGCTGAGTCAATGAGTGGGAAAAATTTACTTGAATCATCGTTTCATCTTCTGCATGTGAAATGTACTATAAAGAGATGTCAGTGACTACTCTTGTAATTACAAACATATAATTTTAATCCATTAATACTAAAGGAACTTATTGCATTACTAGAAGACACCTGATAAGGCTAAAATGCATATTAAAATGGACTTGTCTATGCAACATGAGAAGCATACTATTTAACCAATTTATAAGAAAAAAGTGGAAGAAGACCGAGGTCAAAAACATACTGCCCATTATGGCCAAGTTGGATGTGGATGGTGGATTCTGCATGTCCTGTTTTAGCCCTGACTCTGGAGTCCTACCTGAATGTCACACTACATGATGCAGCTTAAACAATGAACACTTTAAAATCCAGGACGCCCATAATAATGTTGTCTGTTCAGTTCAATTCAGCAAATATTTATCTGACTCACAACTTTCTATTTGCCACATTTTATGTTATGTTTGGGCAAAAGAATAATGAACCAGACAAACATGAGCTATGTGCTCATGGAGAACAATGGAAAGAGTACAATTGTACTTCTTAAATTTGTAATTGTTAGCAAAGATATATTTCTGAAGATAAAATGCCATTATTTAAATATATGTACTCTGATTGCATTTGCTTTGTTTCTTATAACGGGAAAAAATAAGGGAAAATCTGAATGGTTATTAGTAGAAGATGGTTTCATACATTATTGTGTTTCTACATGTTGAACTATTATGCAATTACTTGATAGAATGAGCTAGATCTGTGTGAAGTGATTTGAGAAAATGTAATGATGTATTCTTAAAGCATCATTTATATATGATTCCATTTTGTAAAAAAAATAACACAATAGCAGCAGTGGTATTTATGTGTCTACTGTATATACTGGTTTAGACAAGGAACAAGTCAGGAAAGTATATACCAAATTCTTGTAGCAGTTATATCAGCAGGGCAAACTTTAGAATTCTAATGAAAAGAGGTGGTTCCTTTCATTAAAAACTTTGAAAATTCCATAATGTTAAGTAGAAAAAGTAGACTACCTCTCAACTAAGACAAGTATTAAGAGTATTGTGGAGATGAAAGCATCAAGATGTGAGAAAAGATGGCAGAGCAAGAGCAAAGAAAAAAGATCCCTATGGTTCCAGAAAATCTCTTGAAAGGAAGTCTTGTCAGCCCCTCAAAGCCACCCAGGTAAAGCAGGCATTTTTGTACAAGAAGCAGAGGGAAGAAAAAGAACTCAGGCTTAAATGAATAGAATGGTTTCTACATGATGATGCCGGGTAACAGCAGTGTGGAAAAAGTACACCTCAGACAACTGGAAGTGAAGCTTCATGGCTTGGACATGCCAGATGACCATTCCTTGGCTTTTGTCGTTTGCTTTGAAGGATCAATGGGGCGACTACTGTTACAGACAACCTTGTAAGACTTCACCGGTAAAAAATTTTAAGTGGCATCTTTATTAAAGTGACCCCACAAGCATTTAAATGCTTCATATAGTAGAAACTTACATGGCCTGGGGATTTCCACACCTGAAGTCTATTCAGGAAATTATTTTAAAATGTGGGCAAGCCAAGGTCAATAATAAGATTCTCCATTTGACAGACAACACATTGATTGAGGAGCATCTGGGGAAGTTTGGTGTCATTTGCTTAGAAGACCTCATTCCTGAAATTGCATTATCAGAGGAGTTATTTCCAGGTAATCTCAGGGTTCTCGCACTCTTTCCACCCCTCAGTGGCCCATCATGCTACCAAAAGTAGAGTGGGCTTCCTCAAGGAGGGCCTCATCTGGCTATCAACGTGAACTTATCAGTCGGTTCATTCAACTATTAACTAAATCCAGAAATTGAAGGAGGAGAGCCAGAAGAGAGATGGTGAGGTTCATGCAGACACCTCTCATCACAGCCCAATTCCAAGGAAAAGTTCCTGTGTGTTTTCCACATGGGCCGCCACATTGCATCCTCTGAAATCAAGGAACTCTCGTGCCATGGACAAGAGAGTCCTGTTTTGTCACATCATCTGTCCTGGGTTTAATGTGAGCGAATCAATACCCAAGCTTGTGTGCAAGAAAGTGGAGGACCAAGCCCAGAGACATACTTGAACCCTAAAGTTCCAAGGACCTTGTTTTGGAAAGAACATGAAACAGAAAATTACAAAACTGTGCGCTGTTTGAAAAAAAAAAAAAGTGACAAGATGTTAACAATATTCGCCTCAGGAATGTGATCATTATAGGTAATTTTTTTCTCTCTCGGACAGTTCTACATACTTTCTGCATTTCCTACAGAAGTATGTATTCATGTAACAATCAGGGGAAAAAACATAAAGAAGATATTCATGCCCTTTGGCTTATGAATTCCACTCGAGTTTCATTTAAAAAATAGAACATACCAGAAGAATCCAAATGAGAATAATTTATTTTAAAGTAATTATAAGATGAGACTGCCCTTTTCCCAGGAATGATTATTTAAAACAGCTTGTGGAACTTCTTTAGGGTTTTCTAATGCACTTAGCAGACCCACTGAAATATTATACCCACTTCAGTTAAGCAGAAGTTTATATCTGAGCTCATCTCCATGTACTAAACACATTTCATTTTGGGTAAGAACCATTCCATACGAATCTGTTGTATCATGATGTAAATTCATAGAAAAAAAGCACCTTTCTCAGAAATTCCATAAGATTTTTTCCTCAAGTTATTAACTTTAAAAACAGATATGCTCAAAAATCAATCCAATAATAATAATAATATAGTAATAATAGTAATAATAAATAGAATATTTATTATGTTAAAATTTATATCTTTACACCTAAGGACCTTAAAACTTGCACAATTACTTGCCTGTATGTGTGCAAAGTGTGAGGGAAGGGTAGACAATCCAATTGATAAACATGATTGATTCTTCACTCTGGTTCATCTTCTTGTCCTTGGGAAATGCTGTGGCAGATATAATAGAAATTACACCAGCTGTGGTTGATGGTTGACCACTTCTGGGGCACTTAATCTGGCACTTGTGACTAGGGATGTAGAGGAGAGACACATAGAGGGAAATGTGAGACTTAGTTCCTTTCTGGAGAGTCTATGCTGGAAGTGAAAGAAGACTAAAGATGGAGTTCTGTTATTTTCAAGAGTTTTGAACTTGAGAATGTCAGCATGTGAGGAGTGAATCACTGGTTGATCTGTGTTGAATGGAAAAAAAAAGCAATAAAAATAGACAATAACTTTTGAAAGTTATTGTGAGGATTAAGGAATATAAAATATTTTATAAAGTGTTAGAGTTCAATACATAAATATATTAATAATCAGGGTCATATTTATATAGTTTGGAATGTCATTCAGTGTCTTCCACTTGGTCATTCCCCATGATAAATAAATAATATATACTTATTATATTTATTCTTTGTGACAGGGGATATTTTGGTGATAAAGCGATATTTGGCAGCTATTTAAATTAGAAAAACCAAGTTTCCCTGGGTAATGGAAAACTAAAAGACACTACAGTTGCCTTGAGCACAGAACACTTAACATCATGCAGTCTTAGATCTGGTAAGATAATGTGTGGTAACTCAACCTTCTACTCATGACTGGTATTTTCTCCTAGAGCACTAGTCCATCGATTCAGTATGACTCCTTGTTTCAATTATTCAGGCATAAAATATTTGAAAATGGGTTGTTTTTCAGACACTCTACCAGGAGTTGTTGATACAATGGTGAAGACACAGACCTTCCCCATCCTTATGAAGATTACAGCACAGCGTAGGCATACAGGTAATTGTCAGGTAATCACACACACCATTGCAACCGAGACAATGGCTTGGAAGGAGAGACACATAATTCCATGGAACCATATAATTTCTGTGTTTGATTTAGTCAGAGAAGTCAGGAAAGGCTTCTCTGAAAGGGAGGTGTATGAACTTAAATCTGAGGAATGACCAGGAAAGGCCAGGAGATGAAGAAAGGAGAGAAGAACATTCTAGGCAGAGGAAACAACTTGTACAAAGGCCCTGAGGCTGGGGAGCACAGCAGCATATTGAAAGGAAAGGCTGTCTGAGTGACTGAATCACAGAGTTAGGGGCTTGTAGAAGATGAAACTGGAGAGATTTGGAGAAGTTGAAGAACAAAAAGGATTTTAAGGTTGTGTTAAGGAGCTTGCAGTTTTTCCGAAGAGCAGAAAAGCTAATGTGGTTGTAAATGGATGTGTCATGACCAAATCTGTATTTAGGAGGGAAAAAAAAAATCACTTTCACATTATTTAAAAGAATAACCAGAGATGGACCAGGGTTAAAGTATTAGCTTTCTATTACTGCTGAAACAAATCATCACAAATGAAGTTTTAAAAGATTTAAAACAGTGTTATAGTTTCTATAAGTCAAAACCAGACCCAGCAGGACTCAGCTAGGCTCTCTGTTTAGCATCTCATAGGTAGAAATCCAAATACTAGGCAGGGTCTGAGTTTCTCGTCTTTGGCTCCAGGATTGTTGGCAGAATTTATTTCCGTCTCCTGCTTTTCCTGCAGTCTCTCCCATCTTAAAGCCATTAACTCTGCTGCTCACCAGGTCAAGTCCATCTCACCTTTTCACTCTTACTTCCTCCTCTGCTTCCATCTGGCAGCTGGCTCAGCTTCCAAGGGTTCATGTGATTAAATTGGGATCACCTATGTAATCCAGGCTTCCTTTCCCTATTTTAAAGTCAAACTCACCAATAACTTTCATTATATCTGCAAAGTCCTTTTTGCCAAGTAACATAAGTTATTCCCAGGTGTGACCTGAGAACATAGGTTATGGGGGTCAAAATTCTGCCATCACACCTGATGTAGGGATACCAGAAAGTCCTTCTAATAGTTCAAGCAGGAGAGGCTGTTTACTTTGGTAAGAGTGGTATTGGAAGAGATGAAGAAAAGTGGGCAGATTAGAGGAATCTTGGGGAATGAGGGAAAGACAGTGTAAACGAACATTCAAGGTCTCTAATTTGAATGGATGGGGTGCCCACTAACTCACATTGCAACCTATACCATTCTGGGCACAGTTCTTACCTTGTAGTCTCTGAACCTTCAGTCTCACTCCCACATTTCCAGCCCTGCTCTGACATTTCAAGGTGACTTAGCTTCTTGTCTACATAGAGGCAGCTTCCCTACGCAGGCTCCTGACCTCCTACCATGGTCAGAAACTCATGCCAGACAAGATCTATTTCTTTAGTAATTTGTGTCTAATTATAATATAGTTATATAAAATATATAAATATAAAAATCCATGTAACACCAAGATCTAAATCTAAGAGGGTAAATAAAAATTCAGACTTAGAACTAACCACTATTGATAAGTCAGAGTTTATTCATCTTGTTTTTTCAATGTATATAAGTATTTTTTCAGACACACACACACACTCACACACTCATACACATTTCTATAACTAGAAAGTTTTCCTTAGTGGTGATCCTTAAATGTTACCATATATAGATTCTTTTCTGGTTCTTTTAAATAGTGGCACAGTATTCTCTTTTTAAATTCATATGCCACAATTTATTTAATCTTTGTTCTGCTAGTGATCACATAGCTTGGTTTCAATATTTACTATTATAAGCAAAACTGATCAATACCTAAGTGCAGATGTTTTGACCGCTTGTATGACATATCTGTGGGATAACTTTCTAGAACTGAAATTGCTGGATCAAAATTATATACATTTAAAATTTTAATTGCTATTATAAAACCTCTCTTTAAAAAGACTGTTGGCTGTATGTTTCTTTCACTTATGCAGAGACTGTCAGGTGGGAGGAGAACATAACTTTACTGAGAACCAAAGAAAATCCTTTCAACTGAAAAATCTGAGTTGAGACAAATTTCCCTCTTCCAGTAGTATAGTAGTATAAGTGGGTGTGGCGTGAAATATAGAGTAAGGTGCAATTTTAATATCTTAAGTGTAATTTAACATTGTGAAGAAATAATATGTATTACTACTTTAAAAAGGAAAAGATAAGATTTAGCAAAGATAACACATTTGTTCCAGTGTTTCTGGGACAGTGTTTGGTTATGGAATAGTATGATGGTATTGATATAATTCAAAGGTAGGGATTGAGTCCTTATTCAAGGATTTCTTAACCTACAAGTATGAAGCTTGTGCTACACATAAAGAGCATGAGTATAGAGGAAGAGGTGATGAGTTGGGAGAGTTTCTCATTTGAGCTGAGATGTTTTGATGAGCAAATTTTGGAGAAATGTGTTTTTGTGTCCTTCATTAATTAGCCCAGAGGATTTGCAGAATGGTAAATCTGTTTCTACAACTTGAAGAATAGGGTATAGAAAGTAAGGCTGGGAAAACAAGGATCCCAGTCTTATTTCCCTCACATATGCTTTTTATTGTGACAAGAAGGGGATAGCAATGATTTAAACAAAGAAAGGCCTATTTATTCTCAAATACAAAGTCTTAACAGTAGGTGCCTATGGGGGTTTGTTCAGTGACCAGCTGGTGTCAAAGGCAGGACCTCTGTAGCTTTCTCAGCCTCTTTCTCTTGGTGGCAAAATGGCTCCCTCAGTTTCTGATTTCACATCTGCATTCAAGTCACTGTGAAGGAGAAAGCGGGGGGCATAAGCACATCTGTCTCCTGCTTCAAGAAGGCAAAAGATTTCTCAGAAACCCCACACTATATTTTCGTTACTTTTTAATGGCTATCACTCACTGCAAGAGAAGTTGGAAGCATGGAGGACAGAATGTCGTAATTGACTTAGTCCAACTATGACCATTGCCGGTAATTGGCACAGATTCCCAGACAAAACTATAACCAGGAAAAAAGAGGGATGTAGGCATCAGAGGTCATTAAAACTACACTTGTGGGTAAGATTTTAAAGGGCGTATATATTCTACTGGAATGTAAACTCCTTGCTATGCAGAGGCATCCACCCACTCAAATTTCCATATGGTTTATTAATGTTGCTAGGAGTGATTACTTTCCCAAATAATTCCACAATTCTGGACTTGGAAAATGTACTTCAGAATGACAGATACTGATTAAATGAACAACTCTCCTTATTTACTTAAAATATTGAAGGACAAGATCATGATATCTCTTTCATCCTTGACTTCAAAAAGAATGTTATAAACAAAAGTACTTCACAGGATGTGGAGATGAAAGCGAGTTATAAAACTGCTTTGCATGCCACCATTTAGAAAGACTTATAAGGGATAAATAAATATTTTCAGTTTTAAAAATTCATATTTACACATAAATACATAATTACTATCAAATTATTGTGAATTTTGAAATAAATTAGATAATTATTTAGTCCACTCAAATGTCCCATAATTTATATGGTTACACATAACTTTTCTTAATATAAAAGAATTTTTATTCTTGTCAAATCAGAGTAGTTTCACACTCCATATTCAGTTTATTTATGAATCCTTATCATTTCACTCAGATCACTGATGAGTTTATATTTAGTAGAGAACAAACGGGAACACAGAGTCTCAGATTACAACACACTGCTGAGATAGTCTCAGTTAGGTTGATGCAAATACTTAAGACAAACTTCCCAGCTTGTCAGGAAGGGTGGGGTGAATGCCATTGTGGAGCCAAGGAGTGACACTAGGGACTGTCCATCCCCTCTGTTCCCTAGCAGGTCTCTTGAATGGAGATGTGAGCAGGACATTCCCATGGGCACCACACTAGAATTTTCTCTCTTAGTCTATATCTGCTCATGTTGCTCCTCTCTCTGAGAGCCTGCAATAGCTCCCTGTTGGCTGCGAAATAATGCCCGACATGCATTGAAACCCTGATAAGGGATTCATTTACACTGTATGTATTTAGTGTCGCCTCCTGATTCCTGTTCTCCAGCCACACAAGGTGGTGTCTCAGAGCTTTTGCTCTAGCCGTTCCTGTACCTCATACTCTCCTTTTCAGTCTCTCCAAAGAAATCTCACCTTTCCATTTTACACAGAATCCTCCCTCCTCTTTTTTGAGCCATCTATTCAGAATGTATTGCCTTTCTTTTGTCCTCAAACATATGAAAGTCTATTTGGCATGGATTTCACTTTACTTTGTTTTATGTCTTTTCTTCAGAGATCAAGAGGACAGGGACTCTGTTTTAGGGCCTCTCTGGAGTCTAGTGCACATTAATTGGAATTTGATAAGTATTTATTGACAAGTAGTTAACTCAAATATAGGAAAGGACTTTTGTGAGGAGGGAAAATGGAGAAAGACAGCATTATCTAATCAATCTCAAAGACATTTATGCCCACATGTCCACTGAATCCTCTTTGCTTCTCATGAAAAGATTAAATATTCCCTTTCCTGGAACTTGAAGCACTCAGTGTTATGGACATTGAGAGATAAGGGACAGGGCAGCAGATGGAGCTTCCTTTTTATGGCAGTCCTTAGAGAACTCAGCTCTAAGGGAGAGCATAAGATCTGTGTTTCCCTGTGTAACTCTCCCCTTTCCTTCTTACGTGTGTCCATGTGATCTAGGATTCTCCCACCTAGTTCTTATGTCGAGACTAGATGGTGGTTATTCATGGCTCCTCAGATTATCTTTGGGGTCCTGTCACCTAGTAGAGGTGGGTAATAACTCTCTGTCACCTGACAGAGGGACTGCGCAGAGTCAATGACTGCAGGGAGCTGCATGTGTGTGGTCAGCAAGGAAGCAGAGCTCTGACCACAGAAAGAGGTTGTCAAAAATGTCGAGAGCATTACAGAGACTGAAAAAGTAGCAGTGGTGAAGGAAGAGATGACAGCATACAGAAAAAAAACAGGGTCAGTTGGCTGGGACTATTTTTCGCCCCATGATAGAAATATTAGTTACATTCAAGTCACCAAATCTTTATAGTGTGCTCACTTTTGCAAAAATCCCTCTTTGTTTCTGTAGTTGACACAAAGGAAGAATTAGAGTGCAGCTAATTTCTATTTGCAGAGTAATTATAATCTAGTTGGAAACAAGCACACATTAAATAGTTTAATTATGATATGGTAAATTAAGAATTTAAGGTTTTTCCCTTCTGTAATTTACCCATAATTCTTGATGGCTTAATCTGAAAATATAGTCCAAATCTGTCATTTTTTTTGTCCCTCTTCACCACACACCTTAGCCCAGATCTCATTTGTCTCCTCTGGACCAGCAGCAATCTCCTACCCTGAGTTCCCTCACTCTAATTTTGTTCCCTCATGGTCTAATCTCTGTCCCGTAGTTAGAGATATCTTTCAAAAAACACAAGGTACACTAGTTTCTCCTGCCTAAAATTCTCCCCTGGCTTCCGGATGCACTTAGAGTAAAATCTGAAGTCCTTGATTTTGTTCATCTTAGCCTGTTTCTTCCTCTCATTCATTTCTGCAAACTTTTCCCTTGATCACTACCCTCCAGCCTTATCTCCCTTTCTATCCCTGGAAGCTTTCATGCTTGGTCCCTCCTTCGAACCTTTGCAGAGGCTGTTCTTTCTGCCCAGGAACACTTTGCACCCATCTTTGCAGTTCTGGCTCTTCTTTTCAAACTGGTCACAGCTCAGATGTCATCTCTTCTGAGGCGTTCTCCCTGATCCTCCAATCTAAGGTATCAATTGCTTTCAGCTACTTTCTCCTATCACCCGTGATAGTTCTTCATAACGTGCAGCAGCTTCTGAAATGATCTTTCATTGTGTATATGATTATTGTCCGTTTGTCCCCAGAGAATGCAAGCGTTTCAGAGCAGAGCTCTTGTTTGTCTTTTTCATTACTCTGCTGCCAGTGCCCAAAGCAGGATGCTTTGTGTGTAGTTCATTCTTGTTAAATCATTGTTGAATAAAGAATGAAAAATAGAAACTATTGGAAAAAGAGAAAGGAGATTATAGCTCAGAGTTGGAAAAAGTTCTTGGAAGAGGAAGTATTTTAATGGTGAAGAATGGTTTGTGAAGTCAAGACATGAGGCAAAAATGTGCATGTATTTGTCAAAGAGAGGCCCCTGACCTCTAAAGCAGAAGTACACAGAGCTAAAGCAGAAGTACACAGAGCTAAAGATGGAGCAGGGATCACATCAGGTAGTAGAATTTAGATGGAATGCGAAGACAAAGAAAAGTCATTACACTGCCAAATAGTATATATGCATTTTGTCTTGGATGGCAAAACATTGAAATTCCACAGGGCATCTGAAAGCTAGAATGTCTGTCATCTTATTTCCAACTTCAACAAATATGAAACAAATTATGGTCCCTGGATCATGAATATAATAACAAAAGTTTAGTAAGCCTTATATATTTCCTATTTACACCAGTGATGGTGATTTTATTTTATTTTATTTTTTTAGTTCCTCTGTTTCTCATGAAGCAGTTCACTATTTTGACAGAGCAGCTCCCTGAATTATTCAATCTAGGACTAGTTTTCATTTACTTGACATTTTATTTTCTCTCAGGAATGGCCCTGATAGAATATGCATTTTTTTTCCCCGAATGAAATAATATGTGAGTCTACTTTGCAAATGATCAGGCACTACTGAAATGAAAGGTAGAATGATTATTGCCTTTAAAATTCTCAAGGGTTGTAAAGTATTGAAAACCTCAAGTCCACTTCCTGGTTTTCTTGCTTTTTTAATTGCAGTAAGATAGACTGTTTCTTAATATCTGGAGATTATTTTCTACTACAGTCAGGAGACAAACATGCTTGTACATCACCCAGTTACTAGTTCTAAGAAAATTAAAGATATCATGGAATAAACAGCCATACAGCATATTCTTTGTTCAGAAGAAAAAAGAACTAAAATTCTTCCAGTTTGAAAGAGCACTTAATCCTCCCACCTCTCACCTGATTCTTTCCTCATTAGCACAGAGTGTCTACACGCAGTCAAGGTGAACAGCAATTTCTGTGAGGAGCTAAGGCTGCAATGGTGAGCTGCAGAGTTTGGAAGACCTTAGCTTTCAGTTCTAATTGATGATGAAACTGTTCCACTAAAGATTTTGAGGAACATATACAGAATATGAAAGTATTTTCTAGTATGGGATCTGTTTTTCCCTTTGTCCTCCATAAATGGCTCAATCATGGTTCCCAAGCATAGTTCTATTGTCACATTGATGTTTTCGGCGCATTTTTAGAAGTTGATAATGTTTTCCATTTGTATAAACAGTATAGGAGAAACAAGTTCTAGGAGATACTGGAGTTCCTGGGTTCCTCTCCAGTAAAAAGCAAGACTCATTTTCAGCTAGGCAACTAGGGGCAGATAGAGATAACAAGAGTGCACTGGTTTAGAGTTTTGACCTGGATATAAATCCAAATGAAATGAGTTGCAGTAAATGAGAGGAGGTCGTAAGGAATATTTGAATAAATGTAGGAAATTAGTACCCAGACAAGAATTTTTTCAGTGAAAGAGAAAAGCCAAAGAAAACACTGATTTGTAGGTGGAGAAGAATATAAAATGTAAAAGCAAATGCAAATTTCTAAGAAAGCAAGGGAAACAGTATCCTACCTGGTTTAGAAATGAACTGGGATTAAAATTTATCTGAGAGGCCAGATGAAGTTGGACTTTGAGTAGTAAGTGTTGATGATGATAAAGAAGATGAAGAAGATGATGATATCTAATACCTATTGAGTTTTACATGAAACAAGTGCTACACTAAGAATTTTCATAAATTATCCTGAATTACTTCATTAGTTCTTACAACTTCATGACATGCATGTTAATTTTATTCTTACTTTACAATGAACAGGATTTAAGAAATCTAGTGGTCAAATGATACAGCTGGGATCCAGACAATACCTGTCTGACTCCAACACTTATAGTATATACATATGCTACAAAGATGTAATATGGTTTGTGATATATATGCAGTTTGAAAAATGTTGAGAAGCATATACAAAGAAGTTTAAATTAAACTTAAATTTACCATGCAAAAATAATATAACATAACTTGCATTCCAAAAGGTAATTGTTAATAGCATTTTAGTTTATGCAGTTCATATATAGCTACTTGTTTAATGTACCTAATTCTTTTCTAAATTTATATCATCTTATAAACAGTATTATGAAACTTTTTATATTAAAATATATTAGAGAAATCCTTTAAGGGTGTGATATCTTTTTATATTTGTGTATTTTTCATCCAAGGCAAACAGCGTGTATATAAAATTTAACTGATACTGCCAGTAGGAATTGTACCAATTTATAGTTTCACCAGTGTATGATATGAGATTTCTCCTTTACTCACATTGTTCTGAAAACTAGTTACTATTAATTTAAAACATTTTTGAGATTCTGATAGTGGTAAATGATAATAGCTCATTTGTTTTGCATTTGTGGGGATATTATTGAAGATGAATGTATTTATTGACCTTAACATAAATATGTATATTAAATTTGTTAACATAAATTTTTTTTTTCTTTTAACCACTACACTGCTTTCTGTGTAGTGATAGTGTGTAATATGTAATATAGAAGTAGGGAAGAATAGTATTGGGGAAAGAATCAACATGGTGGAGGTAAGGGGTTAATGCAGTGGGAAGGGGATCCTGGGATTGTACTTTGACAATTCTATATACAGTTATCCCAAAACATTTCAGGATCAAGGTCATTAGAAAGAAAATATTAATGCTTCAGTGATAATAAAAGAATATTTCAAAGCACTGTTTCTAATCTTGATCATTTACACTCTCTTACTATAAAGTTTTCTTCACATCTGATTACAGTTTGTAAAGTGGGGATAAAATTTCCTCTTAAAAGGATATCTTGAGCATTAAAAAAGACATGAAAACACTTTGAAAACATCAATATGCCGTATCATCATAATTAGTTTTCTTTTGTTTTATTTATTAGTGATATTCTTTCATATCTGATCTAATCTATTTCAAATAAAACCAACTGCATATTATTTCCTGCCTCTCTTATAGAAAACATTTACTTCTGTTAATAGTGAAAATAGCATATCTGTGCCATTCTCTCACATTGCCATTCAGTTGTCTTTCAGTCTTAAGGAAGGATGTCTTACTCTAAAGTCAAGATTAAGAATTATCTGAGTTGTCTTTTATTTAAGGATTGAAAGTTTGGAGAGTTTTATAAAGCACTGTAAGGCTTTGGAATTTTCCTTCCTTTTGATTCAGAAAATTCTAAAACTATTGTCCTTCAGGGCATTACACAAAACTCATCTGTTAAATCAGGATTTCTCTGATAAAAATGGACATGGGCTCTCTTGACAATTTTACCTATTTGAATTCTGTTGGGCTGCTACACATATGCCTGGAGGGTTCGTCAAAGAATGGATACTATAAATCAAAATAAAAAACGTCCACTTGACTGTATGAGAATCATCATCCATGATCCATTAGAAATGATCCCCCAAATATTCATCTAATCAAATGCAGTTTTATTAACTACTATACATTTTTAATAACAAGTTGGCTCTCTTCATTGTAATTCAAGGTTTTGCCTCTGCTGCCATCGTAAATCACTTGTTATGCTCTCCTGCTTTATAATACCAGTCTAACCTTTTGCTATATCTTGCTGTCAACACATTCCAATCTGATCTGATGAAATTTTATTCTACATGTGTGCATCTCTCTCTAACCTACAGAATAGCAGACATAATTGACACATCTGAGAAGTTTTTTTCTCCAAACACCTATAATAATTAAAACTCTAAATAAATGGAAAATTCTCAACAATAGTGTTCATCATTAAGAAATTCTTTTCATAGGCATGACAAACAAGATGTGAACTGTGTACAATGGCTAGTCAAAGATGGATGAATAATGGAAGCTTTATTTGCTGAGCATTCCAAAGGATGCCACTTATGAGCCAGCTTAAACATGATTCATTGGATCCATTAGCAGTCCACACACCAGTGGAAGACAGGCATGGAGGACCCATATTTCCAGGTCAGATGAAATGGTTGTCCTTTTATTGCCGGATGCAAAAGTGATTCCATACCGCTTTCCTTATAGATCACATACATACATTGATTTGTTCCTGGCTGTTTTGCAAGACAGATCTCTGGTTGCTTGGATCACAGTTGCCAAATGGGTGCTCAATCCCAAAGGTCTCCAGCAATCCACACTAAGCCAATGGACGATAACTCTGAAGCACCTAAAATTGAATATGTAGTGAAGATCATACAAAGGCGTAGACTCTTTTTCTCTTGCCTGGCATTTGAAGCACAATAGGTTATATTGGCTAAATGGTTTTTTCCCCCTTGCTATATAATATATATATATATATATATATATATATGTGTATATATGTGTGTATATACATATATATACATGTATGTGTAAAATCAGAAAGGGACACAGGAAATCTATGATAGTCCAAACTAAACTGTTCTGAGACAAACAGAAATTAAGTTTCCAGCAGGAAGCCACGTATCTTTTGAAATCTAATATATTATGTAACAAAATCATCTCGTCCTCTTCTCTCTCCTGTAATAAGAGTCATTATATTCTTTTATTAGAGAAACAGGGGCTTTGCTATTTCTCTTGTTTGTGGGGGTGTATGAGTATCTCTATTGAAATGAAATGCTTGACTGTTAATGAAGCATTTACTCTCTTGACCATTACAATTCTTTGAAAAGAAAAACCTTAATTTTTCCTTTTAATATCCTTCATGTGGATATAGAGTTAGATTCCATTATTTTCCTCATCTATAGTTTCCTTGGGCATATCACAGATGCAGCCTGGGAAACAGTTTTTAAAAAGAAAAAGGGCTTAGAGATTTTCATTGCTTCTAATATTAAAATACCTAGAAGCACTCAAAAGAAAGACATCTGCTTTTGCTTATCTAGGAAAGCAGTGTAATGTCACTGTAGAGAAGACCCTCAAATGTATCACAGTATTTCTGTAGGAAAATTGGATTTATCCTTTATGTGTGGCAGGGTGCCAAGGACTCAGATTAGAGATACAAAATATTCATTTTCTGCTCTGTAACTGTATTTTATATAACAGAGGAACCCAAATTAGTGCATAATATGTAGTATGTATCTTCTTTATGTTCACAAATGTAATGTATGTCATATAAAGGGTAAATGGCTAGAACCCTCAGGACTGTGGCCTGAAGGAAAGAAAGACAGATCTTAGTCCAATCAGGTTCAGAGAATGCGTCAACAAATTAAAAATACAGCGCAGGTATCAGACACCCTCCTTCCAGTATCTAGGAGATTTGCTGTAAGCATTTTTGCTACAAACATTTTTGCTGCATAATTAATTAACCATAGGTGATTTGCTGTTTAAAAAAGATAAAACCATGGAAAATAAAGAGGGACATTAAAAAGGACATAATGAAATATAAAAATTAGTAGAAGAATTTAAAAGACTTTATTGTGAAAAAAACTGAATACATTTAAAATGTGTTTAGATTCATTCAACTATTCCATCACATGTCCTGTTGTTACGGTCCACCAAATCATTAAACTTGCTAAGTCAAAGAATCTGCCCAATATAAAAGTTCTGAATACATTATGTTCCCCGCTATCTAATAGCAAACTATTTTCACTATTTTTAAGAAACTTATACTCATTTGTAATCATTAACCATTTCAGGGGGGATTCATTTTCTTTTTTTGTTGTTGTTTATTCAGTCTATATTTTGTTGCAAGATATTTTCATTGCACAAACAATGTATATGTTGTGTTGTATGTTTATTTTGTATTTTCATTTTATTAAAGGAACATGTAATCATATTATATACGTTTAATGTGTGCATCATTCTAAGTCGACATCTATATAAAATACATTGTTTGCCATCAATAATCCAATGAAATCTTCACTCTGACTTTCACATTTCTTTGTTTTCTTTGGCTTTTTAATTCTTCTTTTGTCTCCAACTTCTAATACTTCATGATGTGTTTGATAAAGATGACATTAGATAACAAGCTTTTGTATCTAAATTAGCTAGGGAATTGTTACCTAATGCTCTCAAGGATCTGTTTTATATTTGCTAGCTTGGTAGACTTACAATTTTTGGTGAGTGGGATAGATATGTTACTCACCATAGGATTTGCATACTGAAATGTCATTTTCCAGTACAGTATGCAATCTGTCTTTACACTCTCTGATTTCACACTTCTAGTAAGTTTTATTCTTGTATTTTTTATAAAGCCTATATACATAGCTGTTATCATCCATTTAAAAATGGCCCCCTCTACTAGTCTTTATGTATACCATTATGAGGGCTAAGGTTTATATAAGAATGAGAGGACTGCATTAGTTGAAACCAAATTTTCAATCAGTTAATTTAGGTTTTTCAGCAGGATTATGTTATGGCCAACTGGTTACATGATGAAATTGTTTGCTGTGAAAATGTTTGTGGCAAAAACCTTATAGTGACCTAGAACCATTCCTTCTAGATATTGATGTTTACAAACAGCTCTTACTTTGTGTTTGAAGAGTTACATGGTAAATATTTCCTCCATGTCTCCTAAGAATGTCTTTTTTTCAAAGTTTTATACAGAAAAATTCCAAATAATAAGAATAGAAGCTATAAGCATTCATTAATTCATTTCTTATTTTTACATCTTTGCAAGTTTGGGGGTTTTCTAGTTGTCAGTCATGAAGAATGATACACATAACATCAACACTAGTCTAGAACTCAGAGCCAAATGAGATCCCATGAAGAAGTACGTAAACAAATAACTATTCTAAGTGTTATTAATGTGGGAAAAAGTATATCTAAAGTGCTATGAAAGCAAAGACTAATTAATTTTATGTCTTTTGTGGGGGGAATGTTTCTGCTTGCATATCCTAGTCTTCTTTACCAATTTGTTGTTTTTGAGTGTTTATTATCACAATGTAGCATCTATTTACTTGTTTATTAGCAAGCTTTTCTCTCACATAGTGTACCACTCACACCCCAATCTAATGTAGGTACTTTAAGGACAGGAACTTTTCAGTTTTATTCACAGCTATATCCTAGTGCCCAGGACAAAGGTTGACATAAGAAGTTGCAAATAAGTTATTTGTTAAATGAGTGAGAAGAATGACAGCTGTATGCTAGATTCAGATATCAGAGATAGAATGGGGAATAATATTCACAGTGAGTCTGTCTTTAGGCAGCTTATATTCTAAGGGGGAGAAATACACAATACATAATACACAAATATGATTTCACACACAAATGGGTGCTAGTTAGATAACAGAAGTGAATACACCATATAGAGTGAAGAAGAATAGAACTTAGATGCCAGAGAAGGCCTCTCAGATAGGGTAACATGTGAGTTGATCATGAGAAACAGGAAGCCATATGAAGATGAGGGGAAGAAAACTTCAAAGGGAAGAAAGAACAAGTCACAGGCCCATAGAAGTGATTGAGCATGGTGTTTCTCAAGATCCAGCAAGACCAGTGTGCCTAAATGAACAGAGCAAGAAGTGATGAAATGGGAGCTATCAGGTCACACTGGGCCTTATAAACAAAGCCACATGAACATTTCAAGCAGGAAAGTAGTCTGATTTATGTTTTTGAAGAACATTTGCAGAACTGTTTGCAGTTACTGTGCAGAAGCTATTCTATGGAGAAGGATCAGGGAGGTCTTGGTGAAGTCTGTTCTGGAAGTGTAGGAAAGCCATGATTACAGCTTGGACTTGTAGAGTTGATAAAGGATGTAATGAGGATACTGAACAACTGAGTTAGTGACTGGATGGTAGAAGATAAGAAACATTGATTTTTAAGTCAAGTGAAAATATATCCAGACTTTACAAGAGATGGTTGTGTTGAATCTCCTGAAGTCTGTTAATTGAAAGTTTGAGTCAATGAGCTAGTGGTGAGGACTGACCTGTATGTAGCCTGTGTAAATGATACAGGATTTTCATCATTGTAGTTGAGATGGGTAGGGCAGAAAGGAAGAGGAGAAACTAGAACAGGAAGGCACTTTAGTAACCTGTTGTTGTTGGTAATAAAAAGTAACATTGGAAAGAATAAAGCTTTAAGATGTTACAGGAAAATTAGTAGCTCCACACTTGTGCCCAACACTGCCAAAACAACTGTTCCCCTTAACTAATGTGGAGAAAACTTATTTAAACCTAGATGGAGCACTCTATAGAAAAAGCAGCCAACAGAGTGAATTTCCCACACGACAGCTATTTGTTTCTCTACTACATACACAAAACTTTTTTTTCAAGGGTTGACTATAAATGCTGAAATGAAAAAAAAAAAAATCTGAATTTTATTTCAGACTGAGTTTTAAATTTGTGTGAATACAAATATAGTGCTACCATATACAACCATGAGAAATTAGAGGGAGAAAAAAAAAAAGACACTAACAGTTATTTGAACAAATGGATTGAAGTCATTTCACATGGCAACTAAAAACCTAACTTTGGCTTAGAACATGTTTTGATGTTTATATCTAAATGTAGGAGGATGTGGTTTTCAGGAAGTTCATTTAAATATAATGAATTAATAGAGTGCAAATCAGATTTATCTGCTACTGGGAAGGTACTTCATTTCCCAGCATCAATTCTGCACTAGAAAGAGATCACTCTCAATTCTTCTGTAAAGAGGATTTTTTTCTGAGCCTTCTCAGATAGATTATGGGAAGAAACTATGTTTGTGTTAAATACAATAAAAAATAAAGAGTTGAAAGTTCAGCAAAGTTAGAATTAAACTAATTCACTTATTCATCTGACGTATATAAATTACAGCCAAGTCCAAAAGTATGTAAGAAATATTCAGACTTCTTTGAGGTCAGGGACAATATCCAATGCATCTTTCTATCCCTTACAGCACTTACTGTCAGTTTGTGAATTAAATGAATGAGTCTGGCAAAGAGAAATGTTTCTGTGACTGGAATGTTTAGAGAAAACTTTTGGGTAAAGTAGAATTTTAACTTGTCCTTCAGCAAAGAGAGAGTCTATCTAGAAATTTTTAAAAGTAAGAAGTCATAGCTATCAATAATTTTGGAAAGAAGGTTTGCCTCCTAATTCAAATGGTGAAAGACTGGTTTAAAACCATTAATTAATTAATTCAACGATTTATTTAATATCAACTAAGTTCCAGTTACTGTGTTATAATTTATCATGTATTATAAAATAAAATATTCCCTGACTGCCCTAATGAAACTTAGAGTATAATGGAAGAGATAATAGATTAAAAAAAAAAAAAACAGACAAGTGAATTAATTGAAAAGCAAAAATCTATTTTTTTCTTATAAGAACTTTCAAGTCTACGCTCAGTGACTTCCAAATATACAGTATAATTATATTAATGATAATCAAGCTGTACATTACATCCCCAGTACTTATTAGTTTTATAACTGGAAATTTGTACCTTTTGTTACAAAAAAAAATATGGTGAAAGATGATAATTAGAGTTGTTGAAGTGATCGTTTTATAATATATATGAATCAAATCATTATGTTGTATACCTGATATTAATATAAAGTTATACAAAAAAGGAAAAAAGAAATTCAGGATGTTCTGATAGAAAATAATGAGAGATTGGTTGATCAGGGTAATCAGGAAAGCCCCTTTTGAGGAATGCCATTGAATTTGAATGGGAAGCACCCATTTACCCTTAGAAGCGAGAGTATGATTGAGAGAAGAGGGAGTTGAAACAGAGGAACAACATACAATGCCTTGAGATAGAACATATCTTGCCTTTTTTGGGAAATAAAAGGAAGATTGTAGCTCAATTTTTCAGGCTTGGTTTTGAATAAAAATGGGAAATCTGAGTAGAGATCTCCTTTAAAAAAGGAATAAATAGCCTGAAAGAAGATGAAATGTCACTGGTAATATTCATTTCATAAATATGCACTGAGTCATGCTGCAGACTGGGCACAGAACAGGAAGAAGCTTGCCTCTAGACTGGGAAGACAAATCAGAAAACAAATAACTCAATAAAGATTTTATTTCAGATCATGATAAGGTGTTAAGAAGATGACACAATATCGTAAGAATGACTTTATTCAACAGAGTACTCAGAGAAAGCTCTTGAGGAGAAGATTAAACTGTATAGCATGAGTACATTTTAACAAGGCAGATGCAATAAAAGGCTGGGAATATTCTTATGGTCCCTCTATCCCACAAGCATACCACACTCCATCGTGTCCAGAGGCAGCTCATCAGCTCCAGAAAGTCAAAGTTGTCCTTGTAAACTGCATTTCCTCTTTTTTTCTTTCTGTCACCCTGTGCAATCTATCTTTCTGCTCCAGTTACACTCCCAGTGACACCTTCACCTTCTCACGGTGGACATACTGAAGTGCTGTGCCTGCAAAGCGGGAGGAGCCTCAAATAGCCAAAAACAGAAACCGTGGGTGGCCAAGAAGGCTGGATCAGGAAATAAGTATATGTCAGTGTAAGCAGGGACAGAGTTCACTACCAAACCCAAGATTCAGTTCAACAGCCTGTCACCAAGTTCCTACTGAGGGGCTTTTGGGCCAGATGCTTGCATCTCCTAACATATGCATGCCTACATTTGGCAGAGAATGTGAGCTCTAAATGTAGAAGCAAATTCATGGCTATCTGTATGTAGAAGATAAGAATAAAGTAGAGAATTATGTTCTCCAAGGCACAGATGTGATCAAGTTACCAGTGATGATGAACGAAGAAGTTATCAAGTTGCTGTTTAATGCAAAACTATACAAAATATACAAATAACCCAAGGATTAGACTTGACAAATATTAATTGTATGCCTATGATAAGGCAAGTACTCTGCTTGGAAAACAGATTTAATTCTTATAATGATCATTTGCAATAAATCTAACTTTTCCCCATTTGACTGGTGAAGGGTGAGGCCACCACCCAGCACACTGGTCCGTCCTGCACAGAAGCAAAGAAGGGATGTGAGCTCAGATCTTCTGAGGACAAATCCTGTGGTCATCTCAAGAGACCCCAACTCCCTTCTTAGCTTACTGGCAGCATGTATGAGTATGAGGCAGCCTCTCAAGCAGTAGAGAGCAGTGATAGTTATACCTCGTTAAGGATATGACTTAGATTCTCAGCATTACTTCTTTTTTGTGGTGGGCCACTAATTTTACCTTCCTAAATCCAATCTCCTACATTTTAAAATGGCAATAATCAAGGAAACTATCTCACTAGGTTAAGGATTAAATGAGCTTCTTGCTGGGATTTCTGTCCGGGAGAACAGGGAGAAGGAAGGAGGTCGTGAAAGATTGAGAAAAACTAAAGACTAAGATAGAGTGAAAGCGGGGTCAGGGGGTGAGATGTCTCTGAGGACCATCACCACAAGCATCTGTCCTTGCGTATGTATTGTTGTTACACAAGGAAGTTGTTTTTTGAAAAAGCACAACATATAAATCATCCATCTTTACAACCATTGTTCACATAGCTGAAGTCACAACAAAAGACTGTGTACAGTTACACAATGTCTTAGTTAACTGGCTAACTTCTAACTTCTTATTAAGTTTAAACAGAACGCCAAAATTTTCCTTGCTGGTGGGGACCTGGCGTTCCAGGTACCAGGGTTTGTTTCCCTACCAAGGCATTGATTTGTCTAAACTAAGCTTTTCCCCTAATATTCCCTGCCTGACACATTTGGTGCTCAAATAATGGGAGTGACTGATCTGTCATCTCAGAGGAGAATACTTAGCCTTTAGGTTGTTCTTTGTAAGCTTGGTCACATCACTCATTGCATCCTCCCCATGAATGGAAAGGGTGGTGCAAATGGACATCCTCAGTTGCTGGAGAGTAGGCCTCTAATGTAACAGGTGCTCCCTGCTCGCCAACCCTTTCCATGGACAATGAGCATTCCAGTAGTGTTCATGAAAGTATATACTTACCACCACACAGCCTTGGGTCTGTGACCATGGGCAGAGATGTCCGTGGGACATGAGTAGCAGTCAGTAGTGACACTTACTGTCTCAAGGCATAGCTGTAACTCCAAGTCTCTTGTCAGAGAACACTGAGGTTTCCAACAACTGAAGAGTCTCACATTTGAATCAGGGCAGGCTTTGCAACATAGTCACTGACCTCTTATACTTTCTAGATCTTTAAGAAGGAAGATCTACATAAATTTCATGCACATTATATCAGGAAACATACATGTAAGTGTTTGAATTGGACTCCAAAGAATAAATTCACTTATAATTTAACATAATTTGTTTGCATGCTTACTCCACCAAACAAATATCCTGCCTAAAACATTAAGTAAAAAAAGTTAAAAGTCACTGTGTTACATGGGCTTCGAAGTTAGAAAATAAATTTAAAAAGGGAAGTGAATTATTCTAAGTATACCATAAAGGCCTTATGCACTCAGAACTTCATTTACTTTTCTCCAAATCAATATGCAGTGCTCAGCACAGATAACTATTGAATATAAAGCACAGAAGATAACAGTAGTGATTGCAACATGCAATTCTGCAGCTGTGATCACGTCCCCTCCCCCTCAGCCCAGTCAGTCCCCTCCATCAGATTGGTTGCTATGTTAATATTTTAGGCATAAAAGACCAGAATTAATGCATTCAGTTTTGTCTCTGATGTGTTGGGTTTCCTGTCAAAAAATCCTGACAGAATTAGCAGCCAATGAATCAGGATAATTAGAGATGGAATGATGCAGCCAATCATGCAGTCCTTGGACACACCATCATCTCCTACTTGGGTGCAGGGCCTTGGCACAAAATGACATTCCCCTCCCTATTCTTCTGTAGGCAACAATTTTAAGCTATAATTGGACACAATTTTTTTCTCTGAATAATAAATATGGAGGATGATCTTTTTCTGTTTTGATGAACAAAGACTACTACAAAAATCTGATAAAACCTGAGGATGCCACTGGAGGAAGTGGTATAAATCCCCTAAAACTGACAAAGTTCAAGTTAAAAGCCTATAGTCTGATCATTTTACCACTTCTTGTTAAAATGATGATTAAATTGTTTTTCCTTAATTAAGAGCTCCTGTGAAGTATGTAAGTCTCCCCCAGAGAATGTTCCAGTTCATTCAGCTTTATAGTAAAAAATAGAGAAGTGTCTAAGAGGAAGATGAGAGAAACACCGGAAATGGACAGCTGGAGATGAGAAGATGAAACTATAATATTTTCATGCTGCCTCTCAGCCTCTGCCCCTCCTCCCCTCCATTTCTTCCTTTTCCTCTGATATCTCCACTCCTGAAAAGAAATATGGACAATGATTAGACAGGGAAAGAATTGAGTGTCTGACTGACAATAAAGAGAGCACTTACTTTATGATCCAAAATGATTAATCTTTACGACCTTTCTTTTTACCCTTTATGCAAGAACAGTTGAGAATTCAGTCCCTGCTGTCAGTGGCTAGATTTCTAATCCAGACCTACTTCCAGTTTTTAGTCGGTGCTGGTTACTCCAGTCTAGATTTTTTTACTTGACCCTATGAAATTTACTGAGAAGTCTTTCAGAGGGAGAAAATGTTACCATGTTTCAGTCTGATATCTAAGCTTGTGACCACTGAGTGCTTTTGGAAGTTGGTAGGGGTAGGTAACATCCAAGGCTTCCTATGCCCTCTAACAATAAGAACATTAGATTTTACCATGAGCACATTTCTGATATGGACAGACAGCTATTTAGGGGACAATAAATTGTCTTCAAGAAGAGGTGGAGAGGTAGTCAAGATGGCAATTTAGTAAGATGTGTCAGATTCCCTCTCCACAGAATAACCGGAAGTCACCTCTTCTTCAGATACACATGGCAGGGAAGGACTGGCCTGGAGGCTGTAGACACAGTGGCAGTGGTCACCACCACAAAGGTAGGCAAGGGCATCAGTGTTCCGAGTTGCATCGTGGATTTGGAACTCCCAGCCTTGGGAGGTTAGAGTGGCGGAGGTGGTGGAACCACTGGAAGAATCGGGCCTCCCAGGAGTTTCTCTGAGAGCAACAGGGCGCTTGCCCAGCAGGACTGGAATGCATCATGGAGGAAGAGGGTCTTGGCACAGGAAAGTAGGACAAGCACCCCGGTGGTCTGAGCGGGAGCCTCATGATAACCAGGAGGCAACTAGGAGAATCCCCCTTCCCAGTCCTTCCCATCATATTGCTGTGGAGTCTTAGGATCCAGCACAGGAAATCCCACCGCCAGGCTTAAAGGAAGAAGAGAGTCCCAGAAAGAAGGAACCGTCAAGGCTACCCACAGTGCGACCCTGTGGATTGTAGCCCAATTGCTGATTATGGGCCAATGACAAGGTGGTCGTTATCATTAAGAGCCTAGGGAAAGATTCTACATCACCCACAAAAATTCCAACCCAATAGGCTGAATTCTCGGGTCCCAATGCAGGATCCACCTAAGAACGCTAACAGATTCACCCAGTGGTGATGCTACATAACTCAAGAATTACCAGTGTTCAAACCAAGATACAGGCTTCTCTGGTTCAAGTTGATACCCTACTCAATGCTATCATTACAGATAAATCAAACCCACAGAAACAGCAGAATGAAAACACAGAGAAATACGTGAAATGATGGATTCAATTAAAACCCCAGGGGAAAATTTGAATATAACAGACAAATGCAAACTACCTGAGGATGAATTTAGGGCAACGGTAATAAACATACTTATGGAAATCAAGAAAACAACAGAAGAAGAGAAAGAGAACAGCAAGAAAGAGAGAAAAGAAATGAAAGCAAGATATCAAAGAAATGAAGAACATGCTAGCTGAATTAAAGCACTCAATAGAGGGACACATGAGTAAGGTAGAAGAAGCCTCCAATGGCATCAGTGAGCTAGAGAATAGGGCAGGGGAATGCACTCGGACAGACCAGCAAAGAGAGAAAAGAATGAAAAGAAATGACGAAAGCATTTTTTACCTATAACATAAAAACATAAAAATGAACAAAATTCGCATCATAGGGATCCCAGAAAGACAGGATAAAAAAGGGAGGGGGGCAGAAACTGTATTTGAAGAAAGAATAGCTGAGAACTTCCCTAACTTGAGGAATGAAGCAAGTCCCCAGACCCAGGAAGATCAAAGGGTTTCTAATAAAAGAAACCTAGACAGACTTACACCTAGACATATTGTCATTAAATATCAAAAATATGAAATAATCTTAAAAGCAACCAGAGAAAATTGAGTCACATATAAAGGAGTCCTCATAATCTTGTTAGCAGATTTCTCAATTGAAAGCTTAGAGGCTAGAAGGCAATGACATGATATATTCAAAGTACTGATAGAACAGGATTTTCAACCTAGGATACTACACTCTGTGAGATTATCATTCAGAAATGAAGGTGACAAAAAGCTTTTTGGATGAGCAAAAGTTAAAGGAATTAATTCATCACTACAAAACCAGCTCTATAAAATATACCAAAGGAAGTTCTATAAAGTGTAAAGAAACTCCACTTCAGAACAGTGGACAGCAAATATAACCAGTGGGAAGGAGGAGACGAGAATAAAAATGTGGATGGTGAGAATAAGTGCTTTCAAATGAAAATAGAAAATAAACAGAATTCTTAATGCTAACCTCAGGGTAACCTCAAAATACATCTCCAGGGAAAAAAATCAAACAAGAAAACAAAACAAAAAGGGAAGCCAATCAAAACCTAACAACATGACACCCAACCCACTGAAGAAGAGAAAGAAAACAGTGGTCACTAGAACTCTTAATGAGTTGTGAAATACTCATAGACTGAGATACAGTGTCAATATCCTAAAATGAATATAGAATTGTAAACAAAAGAAATCATAAAATTGTTTAAAAATTTTTAACTCCCCTTCCCCACCAAAAATGAAGCCACAACTAGGACAAAAAGGCAACACAGTGAATGTATTCATAAAGATACATAAAGAAGATATTAATAAAACATAAGTCAGACAAGAGTTTAGTCTCCAAAATTTATAAAGAGCTCATACACCTCAGCAACAAAAAGTCAAACAACCCACTCAAAAAATAGACAAAAGAACTAAACAGACATCTTTCCAGAGAAGAGAAAAAAATGAACTACCAACACATGAAAAAAATGTTCTACATCACTCGTTACCAGAGAAATGTAAATAAAACCACAATAAGACATCACCAGTGGGACACCAGTGAGAATGGCCTATGTCAAAAAGACTAGAAACCACAAGTGTTTTAGAGGGTGTGTAGAAAAAGAAACCCTCCTATACTGGTGGGAAGAAGGAAAGTGGTGGTGGTGAAGGACACTGGAACAGGTGGCTTGTGTCATGTGAAATACATACAAATGTAGGCGCAATTTCATGATTCTAAAATGCACATAGCAATGTAAAGAAAAGAAACAAAACTATAAAAATTTTTTTTGAAAAAAGTTGGTGAGCTGTGGAAGCAGGAAGGTGAGGAGCAGATATAACTGAAGAAGGGATATAGCTCCCTTGTTTTTTTTTTTTTTTTCTTTAATCATCAGAGGTTGAGTAGCAACAACAGAGGGAAATGGTTGGTGTATTAGGAACAAAGTTGGTATAATATATTGTGAAACTGACTATAATAAATGAAATACAGTATCTCGCCTTAGAAAGGGCAGTAGTTTACTTTTGCCCTAGGATATTGCTTGCAATAAAGATGTTGGGTAATACCTAAGTTTTACAGAAACCCGTTAGAGATTTCCAAATGCCCCATCACTGTCACAAAGCACCAGATTCTATCTGCTCTGATTTACAGCTTTAGGGGAAGTGACAGACATACATAATTAAATAATTAAATATGCACATAAATTTTTTCTCCAAGGACTGGTCTAAAATTTTCACTTTTCTAAAGAATGAAGAAGAATTAATTTTTAATGTTATTAAATAAGTTAGAATAAAACCTAAGAATAGGCACATTCGAACAGTTACCAGAATGTATTTTCTTCTTCTCATGATGAGAGCAGCATTGTCTAAGATCCTGTCTTCATCATTTGCTGCTGAAACTTTAAAGAAAAAAAATAATGCAATCAGTTAAAAGGGCCAAGATTTGAAAAGCATGAATTGAAATTTTCTCTAATACAACCGACTAAACTTAACAGAAATAGGGTCAAACACATAATACACCCCCAACTCTTGGTTATCCATGGAAAGGAAAGCACTTTGAGATGTGGATCACTTGTAATGATTCTAAAAGTCATTTGATTTTTCAATAATTTATATAAATTTCGCCACATGAGGGTATGTTTTGGACTGTGTTTGGGGTTAAATCAAATATAACTGAACTCTCTCATTACAATTCTTTGTACCTAGTCAAATGACTCTACAATATAGGATGACCTTCTGACTATAAGCTTTTAGCTAAGCTCGGGGGAAAGTCATGTGTGTATTTGTGTGTGTGTATGTATATGCATATGTATGTATATATGTATAGGATACTCAGAATCATTTCGAAATATAATTTTGACATACTATTTCCTCTTGTAACATATAACATTTAATGTTTAAACATTTCTGAGTAAATTATTCAAGTATGGTTTAATATGCTTTTTTAAAAAAAACAATAAAAAAATAATAGGTTTCTAATTCTGGTCCTCTCTAGTTCCCATCTTAAAGAATATTTTTGGAGCTATAACACCAGTATTAATACAATGGTAAATCCTTTGATTGTCTTGTTTATTTAAAGAAAAAAAAAAGCTAAAAGAAAGTGAAACTGGAAAGATTGAAAATAGATATTCCCCAATATACTTTACTATGGTGATATTGTGACCCCAACTTCTGAATAAAGAAATTTAAGCATGCAATAATAGACCACTCATTTAATAAAATAATTAATGCTACAAAATTTTAGTCAAGAGAACTTGATTAACTCACTAAATTTCATTCAAATTGAATGTGTATAGGTCCTACTCAAAAAAAGTAATCTATACTGAGACAAATTGCTGCAAACTACATCAAAATGCATTCAAAGTATAAGAATCTCCCAGATGGGACTCAGAGTAGAAATATAGGTATCTAGAAACAATTTAAGAAGTAATGAAATCCCAAGGGCATATTGAATGAAAAGAAAACAAAGTTAAGTTCATCAAAGTTAATTATGAAAAAAAAAAAAAATTCTACATACAAATTCTCTTCTTAGAATGAAATGCTATCATTAAAACATCTTTAAAATGCCTATTTTTATCGATATTTTATCTACATATTGGGGACATTTTCAAACATTTTTTAAAGCTGACAGGAGAAATAAAAAGTTCAGCCATCAATTTCTCTAAGGATTTTAATATAAAAATTATTTCATCGGATGAGACACCTAAAATCACACTTTTTCTTCTTTCAGAGAAATAAACTTTGAAGGCAAAAATTTTTTTTCTGAAGAATGAAAAAGAAACTTAAAGCAAGGACTGTCATTAACTGTATGGTTTATAATGGCATGCCCTATAGTCAGTCTTATGATTTGTGGAACCTATTTTTAAAGGCATGAGCACTTCTCCATTTTATTTTTAAACTTACATTAGCTTTACAAATAATTTTAAGTGATTAGATCTGGGGTAAAAAGGATTAAGTCTTGGGAGAAGGATTGTTTTGGAGAACATCTGATTCTAAGTTGAAATCTTTTCAAGGCTGGAGAATAGGAGTCCGAGTAGGCAGCCAAAAACTTAGCTGTAATTTTAACTACCTGTGTTCAAGAGTTGGCACTGATTTTGATTTGCTTTTACTTTTTCACTCATTTTACTCCTCTTTTGTGGTTTCCATGGCGAATTTCTTTAACACAAGTAGACCAGTTCCATTGTCCTTTGGTTCAAACAGTTCCAGAGAAGATGCATCTTAGTGGCCTCTGTGAAATCCAGTCAGGAGCGATCTAGTTACACTCTATTTGCGTAGAATACACATAATCATCCAAAAATTGAAAATGAAAATCTAGTTAAAAGATTAACTAGATTAAACATGAGGTTTAACCCTCATCTTTAGTTAGGTAATCTTGTTAAATGGCACAGGGCGGGGGGTGGAGGGGTGTGGCAGGAGATTTCAATGAACCTTCTGTTCTGTAACCACTCAGAATGGCCCGATGTGTTACAGTTCAAAGCTTTCTCAAAGGTAATTTCATTTTCATTTATAGGTGCCTTTTTATTTTTCTGTCAGATTTTAGAGCTTTGCAGTGATCAGTCATAATCTGAAGTTCATGGCTTGTGGTAAACATGACCAGAGCACTAGCGAGTGACCTGTCTTGGATGACATACAGCAGAGATAGCTAATGGAAGCCCCAGAAGGCTCTTGTTTGTCCATTATTCCATCTCTAGCACCATCTCAGAGCCTGGGCTTTGGAGATAACATCAATGTGAGACTCTACTTAATTTGATTGTTATTTGAAATACTTTCCTAGGAGACAGTATTCTTATTTAAATTTAGTTTTTTAAAATAATTTCACCTCCACTACTGTTTCTTTTCAGCTTTCCAGCTTGAATTCTTACAGAAAAGCCTCTTACAGACAACACCCACAGAAATGAAACAAACAATTGATCGACATGGATTTGCTTTTAAAACGTTGACAAATTAAAGTAGACTGAAATGCTTTACACTGTGAAGATAGCTGACATTCTTCATTGTAAAATTCAAATAAGCATTTCCTAATTATTTGCATAAATCCAGTTTCCCTACATCATTTCCAGACTGCCACCTGGATGCATTCAGGCTATTCTGCGACACAGTTGAGCTAGTTTCTGAAGCTTCCTCCTTTGTCTCTGGGTGCTTTCTCTTTTATGCCCCAAGGATGCTCTATCTCAAATTATTTTATCTGAAGCTATGTCTGAACATGAATAGACAAATGGAGGACTGAGGCAATTATACAGCTAATTCAAGCAGAACAAAAAAGTACACTTTGCTCAAGTTATCTGGAAATTCCTGGTAAACATCTTTTTCTGTTTCAATGATCTGGAAGATTGCCTGATTTCTTTTCTTAAGTCGGGGGTACAGATCTGGTCTATGTCACATGGCTCTGAGCATTCAGTGTATACACATGATCGCCTCATTTCCTGCTGCTGCAGACTGAATCTATTCTAGGAAGACTAAGCCACCATCTGTCAACACATAGATTGATATTTTAAGTTCTTAACTGATCTTGGGGTCTGGTACAACAGTCATGGTGACCTGGACCAACCGACATTTTTATTCATTCATTCATTTATTTGCACATTCATTATTGATTGAGTGCTCTGTGCCAAGTCCTGGGGATATTAAAATGACATCTTGGTACCAGCTCTTGAAAAGTTCAAAGACACCTTAGAGGTAGTTACAATGCAGTGCAGTACATCTGAACAACTATTCCACTGTGGTCAGAAGAAGCAACCCTCTAAAAGTTTTAAAGAGATCATTTCCCAGAAATATACTGCTCATGCTTATCTTGTTTTATTTTTCCCTCACAATCCCTTAAAGAAGAGATAAACCAGTCTTAGTGGAGATTTATTTCCTACCTCTCAAAGATATCTGGTCTCTAAGAGTTCTGGGGTAGACATTTTCAACAGATGAGGGTTTGGCAAAGGTTTGTCATGGATCTGTGCCAAGGGCTCTCCCTGGCAGATGGCAACAGCTGTTTATGATTGAGTCTAAGAAAGTACAGGAGGAGCCCCTGCAAAATGTCCTTTTCATTACACTAATGACTTTTTCCCTGAGAGTGGTTTTTTTATTGTATTGATGCATAATTGTTTTTGCTAATGCATTTGTTCTGATCATACAAAAATCTAATTACTCTGTGTAATGAATCATTAACAATTTCCTTAAATTCATTTTGGTGTTTTCATGCTGGTATTCAGTTTATGCCAGTATATCTAAAATCTTCATGGCTTTAAGTCTGAGATCGCAGATTTTAAAATATTTGTTTTAGTAAATGTGCATTTTAAATCTGCGTTTTGTCAAAAACTCAAGTGTAAATTCTGCAAGATTATTCTTGAAGACAATATTATAATTTTCTATTCATTTGGTAAACAGTTCTTTTATTTATTTATTTATTTATTTTTTGCACATAACATGTTCACTTAGCTACAACAGAATGACACGTGGTCATGCTTAAGAGAGTTAATTGGTATTTGTGGTTAGGGAGGCCAATCAAAAGTGAGTGATGCTGACCCTTTTCACTTTGATTTAGTCACATTGAAATCCAGCCTCAGATCCATTTACTAAAACAGATATTAGAAATGCATACCTTATTGTCATTAGTTTTAATCAAAGTGGGAGGAGAATAAACCTTGAATTCTAGCCAGAAAAACACACCATTATTAAGTACAGAAGTTTTCTGCATTACCATTGTCATCATCATCATTATTTTAAACATATATTATGTGCCAGATCTCTAATCAGTGCTAAATGGTCACATTTAATCCTCCCACAAAGCCTATGCGTTCAATACTATGTTATCCTGATTTTACACATAAGAACAGAGAGTGAAGCAATGTGCCCAGTTAGACAGTGATGCAGTGCAGGCTCAGGTGAAGGTGATTTTGCCTCCCTGGGGACATCTGGCAATGTCTGGAGACATTTTTCATTATCACAGCTGGGCAGGGGGGAACTGGCATCTAGTGAGGAAATGCCAGGATGCTCTTAAACATCCTATAATGCCAGGCTAGCCTGCACAACCAGGAATTATCTGCGCCAACATGTCAATAATGCTGCAGTTGACGAACTCTGGTGTAGCAGCTGTGTGTGATGCCCATGTAACATCTCCTTGGGCGACTGATTTCAGAGCAGCTGTGGTGGACAGCTGCGGTGGACGGTGGGTGTCAAGTGCCAGTATTTAACTACCAGGTGAAATAGAGGCTCTTTGCTTTTCTGCCTCAGGGATTTCTCCGAAACACTTGTGCAGGTGCAGCCTGGAATTGTGCAGGTATGAACACTTGGGGGTGGTTGGGACAATAGTGAGGGCATTCTATACAGTTCCTCTGTGCGTCCCCAGAAAAGTTGAATTTCATTTGGCTACAGTGCTGACCAGTCTGTGCAGCAGGTTTTTACTGCTCCAGTGACAAGGCCCCTGGTTGAAGGTTGCCCAGGTGTGTCAGTACTTCTGTGATTCCAGGCTGTGTTTCTTACTGAGAAAGAGAAAGTTTTGGGGGGCAGAAATGCAGACCTGAGCTTGACGTGGGATACTGGTAGTAACTACAGTGAACTCTCTGCAGTAGTGGACTGAAATGATTAACATACACTTTATGATTTTTTTAACTCCCCTGTTTTACTTTGCATACTCTCCTTTCTTCTTCCTAGTATTACCTCCAAACTAAGCTACCTACACCATATTGGATCACAACCTCTGGAGTTTCCTATGTGTAATCTGAAACTGGCCCCTAAATTTAGGAGAGACAAGGGGAGAGCAAAGAAACAAGTGGGCCACTCCAGATTGCTGGATGGCAGTTTTTATAAGCAAGGGAACTTACTAAATAAAACTTATCTTGAACAGTTGTAAGAAGAGTAGTTTTCCATACTCCCCAACTCCCTCTCCCCTTCACTAAAAATCTCAAAACTTTATATAGAGGTTTTAACTGTGTTTGGTCACACATGCATTTCTGATAGTCTCAACAATACATTACATATCACAAAACATTTTCTCAAGGCAGTATCCTTGGAACAGTTTTGGGGGGTGCACATTCCAAGGGGCAAGACTATAATGAACATTCCTAGAGGAGGGGGTGAGAAATCTCCTAGTGCCCAGGTCCAGCTCTCTAGTCAACAGTCCTTATTTTAAGTTCTGCTTTCAAGAAAATTAAAACTGAGTCACAAGGCTAGTAAATCTTCTATTGCAAATTCAATTCAACACAACCAAAGTTGACTGTCACCTCATGAACAAGGGAAATTTGTCCATCAGCACCATTTGGCCTACAATTTCCTCTCCACATTCTATAGTCAGCTATTTAATTGTTTCATCAGGATCCTAAATTCTCTCACTACTTCATCTTTGCTTAAGTTCAATAACACATACCCATTGATGAGTATGGGTGTGTGTGTGAGGCGGTGGGGGAGGGGTGTGTATGTCTGCTGGAGTCATGCTGGCTTGCGGGTAGAACTCAGTTGATGTGGCCTATTGCAAATGTATACTGAGAACTTCAACTTGACTTTTGCAATTGTTTGGAAGTCTTTCATAAATATACTAATAACTTCCTCACATACTTCACATTCCTTTCAGTCCCAAACCTGGTTTTGTCAGCTCTCTTTTTCCATGATGTCTATGTACAATACGACATCTTCCTGAAATTTTTCATTCGTTCAATTTCATGATTATACTACATTTATTACTCATTTGATCTCTGACATCTTTTTTTTTCTTAATCCACTGCATCTCTTTTTCTACCTTCCTCCAATCTGAGGAAATTTTTTTCTGTGCTTTTTCTATACTCACTATTTGGATGAGAGCATGCATTTCTTTATGGGCAATATCTTAATTTCCTGACCCAATTCTGATATTTCCCCTAGGTCTCAGGACCATTCACCACTGCCCATTTAATAAGCCTATCAGTTAATCTTCTTGGAAGTTCATATGACCCCCCAAGAAGTTGAATTCCCTCCCAAGTCTAGAAATGCACCAGAATAGTCTAAAGAGAATCCCCTCTTCTTGCCCAACTGATTCAGCAGTTGGCATACAAACCAGTTCAGTTCCTCGAGATGCCAGGAAAGCTTCTTTGGGGAGTCTAGAAAAATTCTTCCTTACTCTTCTGGGTAAGTTTTCAGAGACAATTTTCACTGATTTTTTCCTTCTTTTTTTTTCTTAGAATATTCATATGTCAATGTGATATCTAAAACTGAGGTGTTCTTATATAGTAAATGAAGTCAATAAATAGAGCAGCATTGAAGTTAAATGAATTTCAAGAGAATGGAGTGACGGACACTGGAGTAGGAAACTGATTGTATTACTTTGGATGCCAACAATGCGAGTCAATGGTTTTCCTTGTTGTTTAAGCCAATTTCTATTACATGTAGCCAAATGCTCTTAGTGAGGAAATGCTCTACCATGTTCTCTTGGAAATACTCTCAATCTTTCCATTCTTTCCCATTATAATTGTCATCTCTTCAATGCACACTCAATTGCTTAGCAGTCTCCTGGATAACCTACATACTTTTAGTCTCTTCTTTTCCTAATTCTATACTATACTAATGCCAGGCCAATTTTTCCTAAAAGACAAATTTCATTATGTTACTCTACCCCAGAATACTGTATACTATTTTCTTTTTGCTTTCATCTTTTAGTCCAAACTCCCAAAATTTGATGACACCAAAACCTGGTAGACATCACCAAGAAAGAAAATACCAGGCAAATATCTCTAATGATCATAGATGCAAAAATTCTCGTCAAAATACTAGCAAACCAAAGCAAACAATACATAAAAAAGATCATCCATCATGACTAATTGAGATTTATCCCGAAGATGTAAGGATGCTTCAACATATGTAAATCTATCAATGTCATACACCATATTAACTGGAGTAAAGAGAAAAACCACATGATTTTGTCAATAGATGCAGAGAAAGCTTTTGACAAGATTGAGTACAGATTTATGATAAAAACCCTGCATAAAATGGGGATAGAAGGTACATACCTCAACATAATAAAGGCTATATATGACAAACCCACAGCAAACATCATAGTCAATGGTTAAAAATTGAAAGCATTTCCTCTAAGGTCAGGAACAAAGCAAGGCTATCCACTATCACCACTGCTATTTAGCATCAAAACTGAGGCCTTCACTAGAAAAAATTAGGCAAGAAAAAGAAATAAAAGGAATCCATATTAGAAGGAGGAAGTAAAACTATCATTATTTGCAGATGACATGACTATATGTATTGAAACCCCTAAAAACTGTTAAAAATTTACTAGAACTAATCAATGAATACAGTAAAGTGGCAAGCTACAAAATCAATGCACAAAAATCTGTTGCATTTTTATATACAAAGCACTAGTAGAAAATGAAATCAAGAAAATCACCCACACCATTTAAAATAGAAGTTAAATGAATAAAATATCCTGGGATGTGCCTAACAAAGAAAGTGGAAGACCTAATCAATGAAAACTACAAGACCTTCTGAAAAGAATAGAGGCAGAAACAAAGAGATGGAAAGATATCCCTGCTCATGGTTGGAAAAATACAATAGCATTAAAATGGAAATCTTTACTAAAACAATATACCGATTAATGCAACCCCCATTAAAATCCCATGGGCTATTTCAGGAAATAGAACAAAACTTAAAATTTGTATGAAACAACAGAAGACCCCAAATAGCTAAAGCAATTATGGGAAAAACTAATAAGTATGAAGGGATTACACTCATAGACATTGAGCTATTCTACAAAATGATAGTTATCAAAATATAATACTGGAATAAAAACAGAGGCACAAATCAGTGGAACAGAACTGAATCAGCAGAAACTGACCCACTAACAGTCAGCTAATCTACAACAAAGAAGCCAAAAGCACATGATGGAGACAGAAAGTTCTCTTCAATAAATGGTGTTGGGACAGCTGGACAGACACATACAAAAGAATGAAGCTAGATCACTCTCTAACATTGTTCACAGAAATTAATTAAAAATGAACTAGAGACTTGGACATAAGACTGGAAACCATAAATTCTTGAAAGACAACATAGGGAAGACATTCCTTTGAGAAACCTTTGGGGACTCAACTCTAGCCTCAAGGGAAATAAAACAGAAAAGAAAAAAATCAATCAAACTAAAAAACTTCTTCACAGCAAAAGAAAATATCACCAAAATAAAAAGACAACCTACTGATTGGGAGAAGAGATTTACATTTCATATTTCTGACAAGGACTTAATATGTAAAAAATACAAAGAACTCTTAAAACAATGACAGAAAAAAACAGACAATCTAGTCAAAAAATGGGAAGAGGAATTGGGGAGACATTTTTCTGAAGAGTAGGTACAGAAGGCCAACAGGCACATGATAAAATGTTCCTACTCACTAGCTATCAGGGAAATGTGAACTAAAACACAATGAGATATCATCTTATACTTGAGAGATTGGCTATTTTTCAAAAGTCTGGAAACAACAAATGTTGGCAAGAATGTAGAGAAAAGGGAACACTTTTCCACTGTTGGAAGGAGTGAAAATTGGTGCAACCCCTATGGAAAACAGTATGGAGATTATTCAAAAAGTTGAATATGGAAATCCTATATGAGCCCACCAACCCACTTCTGGGTGTTTAACTAAAAGTTACAAAAACATGAATTCACAGAGATTTATGCACCCCCCCATATTTATTGCAGCCCCATTCGTAATAGCTAAGAATTAGAAACTACCTAAGTGTCCAACATCAGATGAATAAAGAAGAAGTGGTATATATACACAATGGAATACTACACAGTCCTTAGAAGAGATGAAATCCTATCATTTGAATCAACATGTATGGATCTATAGGGGGTTATGGTGAGTGAAATAAACTAAAAATAGAAGGATAGATACCAGATGATCTGATTCATAGATGGAATGTGAATAGACAAAACAAAGGAATAGATGAAACAAAACCAACATTCGAACACTTGGAATAGGACAGAGGCTACCAATAGGGAATGGAACAGGGGAGGGGGCAAGTGAAGGCTGAGCCTACTGGACAATGGTGGAGAAAACTTGGTAATTTGGTGGAGGATAGGGTATATAGACACATATCTAAGGAATGGGCAACTGTAGATATGGGAACCCTACATATATGAGCTTATTTTAATGTGTAAATATAAGTTACCACAATAAAATTATTTTTAAAAAAGAAAACACGTTACATAATTTACATTTTTATCAGGTTATTGTCACTGCTCTATTGAAGATGGGACAAAGCAAAGGGGGCAACAGGAAGACTAGCTGGGAGATGCATTAATCTACTCTTCTGTCATAATAATAAAGGCTGAGAGGCTTAAACAACACAAATTTATTCTTCCCAGTTCTGTAGACTGGTGCTCTCTCTTGTGTCTTCTTTTTAAAGAGAGGAAGGAAAGATGAAAGGAGGGATGGGCTTCCCACAGAAAGTGGGAAGAAGAGAGAGAAGAAACATTATTTTCATTTCTTTTTGTCAACCACCCACCTCCCCACGCCACCACATTTCTCCCCCCAGTCTTTAGGCTTTACATGGTCCACCCCTGGAGCTGTCTCAGCCACCTGATCCACAAGGGCACTCGCTTTTGTCTTCTTTAATTCTATCATACCAGGACCCATACTCATCTAACCCTCCTTACCTACCAATGAGCCCATCTCCAAATACCATTACATTGGAAATTAGGGCTTCAACACATGGATTTGGGGGAAATATAAGCATTTGGTCTGTAACAGGGCACTAATGCAATAATCCAGGTGAGCAAAGGCAGGAGCTTTGATGAAATGGTGTGGTCCTGAAGGACAGAAGTAATTGGATTGTGGATGTAATAGTAAAGGTAGAGCAGACAAGATGTGTTGATTGATCTGATGTGGAGTGTCAGAGACAGAGGAGTCAAAGATGTCTAAGCATTTTGTATATATAGTTTACTAATTTTTTGCTGTAATTTTTCAACATTGGTAAATTGATTAGCACAAACCAAAGCTAGTAATGTTCATTGGAACATTAGTATTGGAAAATGTTTGGTCTAATGAGTCTCAACGTGTAAATAAATGTGTGGATAGATATTAAATTTTTTTTTGACACAATGACTGGGGAAAAATGTTCTTTAAAGGATAAGGGACAGATGTAAAACATCTTGCAATATAGGGAACAGTCCTGCACAATTTACTCTTCTGCCACAAATTTAACACTCATGATGAGAAACATTGATGAAGTTGCTTTTATGTATTTATTTTTTTTCAGTTTGTATTGTACTTTTGAGGTGACAGAAAACAGAATGCTTTATTGTCAGTTATTTCAGACTCACCCTTCCTTTCCCCACCTAGCTAATTCTAAGTGCCTTGAGGGCAGATGGCAGCTCATATATTTCTTTCATATTCTCCCAGAGAGAATAGCATAACATGCTTTCATTTTGTACTCTTTTTGTACTTTCATCTTGTCCATTTCTTACTGGAATGCAAGGAATGATATATGCAAAGCTGATATTAACCATAGTTGACTGATTTTTGCTTAAAGGATTTTAAGCATATAGAAATGAGAAATAAATATTAGCTCTTATTAATGGTAACAGGAGACATCAAATGCCGTAACTGAAGCAAATGCCTACAGTTAAAAAGTCTTGCTGCCATCATTTTGCCCATTCTCTTAAACTCATAATAGAGTTAAAAAAATTATTAAAACAAAAAGTTTATTTTCTTAATCTTAACATAATCCCAGCTCTCTAGTATTTATTTTATTTTGCAAATTTGTGGTTTTTTTCATTAGAAATAATAGAGTATGTAGTTATTGTGATTTACTTTATTCACTTAGCATCATTTTGTAAACATACTTTAATGTATCTACATAATTATGAGTTATAATTTCAAAAGCTGTATAATACTTCATCAAATTTACTGACATTCCTTCCATTTTTTTTGACAATTCTTTTCTTATATTTTGTGGGTTGTATGTAATGTATCTGCCTAGTTTCTACCATCAATTTTTCTCATTCTCTTTTAGATATTACTCTCCACTCCTGATTATTATATTTGGTCTCTGACTATTATGATTTATATATGCACATCAATTCACCTATATACTTTAGCTTTGAACAATGATAGTTCCTTAATCCTTACAGTTTTTCTTTGATATTTACTTTCCTAGCACCCAATAGCTGGTGCTTCTGATCTCATTGCTGAAGAAGGATTTGATTTAGTGGATAATTAGTTGGCTATTTCTTGGTAATAGAGAAGACATATATCCCAGAATAATTAAAACTTTTAAGAGATAAAACCCATATATATCCTCTTTTGATAAAGGTTGCTTAAGTTACCCAGGATGCTCATGGATTACTTGATAATAACAACAGCTGGATATTGTTTTCAGCAGTAAAGAAAAGCAAACCAATGAACAGCAAAAACATAACATTACTTCATATGCCTAAAATAGGATGGATTTTTTATTTTTTTATTTTTTTAAGGCAAGGTATAGGCAGTAATGAAGGTAAGCAGTCAGGCAGAAAGAGAGAGGAGAAAGAAGCATTTTATTTTTATTCAGTTGTTCACTGGTTGTTTCCCCCTGGACCTGGGACTTGAACCCAGGGATATTGACTTGCTCCTTCAGAGATGATTGACCCAACTGCTGCTCCACCAGGACTTGCTAGAATAATGCTTTTATAGAAGATGTGATCTGCATTCAAATAGCTTCATTTACCAAATGTAAAAAAATTGCTGTCGCTCAACTTCAAGGCACGTTAAATCTATCAAAGTTGAGATTCAATATAGATACAGGTTGATTCCATGACAAAAACTCAAAGGAACCAACCAAAATAAGACAAAAAGGTTGTGGGAAAAGAGTCTGAAGAAATCAATTTTATATATTTTACTGAATGGAAGAAAAAACTCTATTCAACCAGAAAGATAAAATATTTAGGAATAAATGTGAAAGCAATGTAAAAATCTGTATGAAGAACATTTTAATATGCAACTGACACTCACACAGGAAGACAAATATATGGAAATATATACATTTCTTGGATAGAAAAAAATCATGAAGATACAATTCAATAAAGCACCAATAGCATTTCTTGTTGGAATAAAAAAATTTGGTATTAAGATTCAAAAGGAAAAATAAAAAACAAGAATAGTCAAGATAACTCTGAAAAAAAAAAAAAAAAGGAGTTGTGAAGAAAACTAGTTCTTCTACATATTCAAACATATTTTAAATCTTCAGTAAAAGAAAAACTTTGTGGTGCTTGTGTCTGAATGGAAAAACAGGCCCATGGAATGGAACAGAAAAAAAAAAAGATGTCTATGAGAATTTATCATACGAATAATTTGGCTGCCCAAATCAATAGGGGGAAATTCCACATATGTATTGTATTGACTCGTCCTCTTGTTTTGTTTTTCTATCCCTCACCTTTTTTTCTAGATTCCATTCTCCAATAAAGTGCTTGCACAAAAATCGTTGTCAAAGGCTATGCTTTGTAGAGAAATCCATGCTATGGCACTTATTCTATCTACAACCTCTTCTCCTGCCTTTCTAAACTCTTTTTTATCATTATACCTTTTATAATTTGACAGAGCTTATAATGTTTCCAATTTGTCCCTCTATTCCCTATATTTTAGTCTTAGTCTTTAAATTAGATGCAATGCTGACTGACAATGATTGACTGAAGTTTTTCCTCTATTTGATTCTTTAAGAAGGGTTTGTGGGTAAAGTAGTCCCTGGATTCTTGAAAATGCAAAACTATCTGTTGTCTTTACAACTGAAAAACAGACTGGGTATAGAATGCTTAAGGCAATTTCTTCTTGATTTTGTAGGTGTTCTCCCACTGTGTTCTGGTATTAGTAGTTGCAGAGAGGTCTGGGAATCCAATCTAAGCTCTTTTGTTCTCAGTGCCCCAAAAGAATTTGTTCTTTTAAAAGTGTATTAACTTTATGACCTTATTTCTCAGTATGCAACATTTTGTGTTTGTTAACCCTGAGAAATGGTGAATTCCCAGAAACCTTTTCTTGAATAACTTTTTCTGTTTCACTGCTTATTTTTTTAATTGAAATATTTATTATTTCTTTAGTTCGCAATGCTAAATTCCTTTTAGGATACTGAAATAGCATCTCAGTCTATAGTTCATATCACACCCACCTCGAGCTCCCATGTGCCTTACCACCTTTTCCCGCCATCCACTACCCCACCATAACCAGTCCTGAGTCCTATTATTTTTTGGGGGGGATTTATATATTCACTTGTTTCATTTCATTATATTCTGCATATGAGTGAAACCATTCTCTATTTCTCTTTTTCTTTCTGACTTATTTCATTCAACATGATCCCTTCAAGTTCCATCCAGATTGATAAAAAGGGCACAATTTCAATTTCTTTGTTTCATTTTTAATAGCCTCATAGAATTCCATCGAGTATATATACCATAGCTTCTTTATCCAGGCATCTGTTGACAGGCATTTAGACTGTTTCTATGCCTTAGCGATGGTGAATAGTGCTGCTATGAACATAGGGGTACAGGTATTTTTTCTAATTAGAGATTTTTGTATTCTCTGTCTGCATGCCTAGGAGTGGGGCTGCTGGATCAAATGGTAACTTCACATTTATTTGTCTGAGGAATCTTCATACCGTTTTCCAAAGAGCTTGTACCAATTTATATTCCCACCAACAATATTGGAAAGTTCCTTTTTCTCCATACCCCTTCCAATATCTGCTATTTTCAGTCTTTTTTATTTTGGTCATTCTCACTGGTATGAGATGGTATCCTATTGTTGTTTTTATTTGCATTTCTCTGATGATGAATAATGTAGAACATTCTTTGTCTATAAGCCATCTCTTTGTCTTCTTTAAAAAGGTCTCTATTCAGTTCTTTTGTCCATTTTTTGAGTGGATCGTTTTTTTATTGTTGAGATGTATGAACTATTTGCATATTTTAGAGATTAAGCTTTTTTTTAATCTCATGTATGTTGTGTGAATATCTTCTTCAATTCCATGGCTATCTTTTGTTTTAGTGGTGATTTCTTTTGCTGTGCAGAAGCTTCAGTTTGCTGCAGTTCCAATTGTTTAGTTTTGCTTTGGTTTCCTTTGCTATTGCTGTGCCTCCCCTCAAAGATCTCTTAGAGGTTGAGGTCAAGGTGTGTTTTCCCTACATTTTCTCTTAGGTATTTGCATCCTAGTTCTCTTAAGTATTTGTATCCGGGTCTTTAATCCATTTTGAATTAATTTTTGTACTTGGAAATAATTAGTAATCTGGTTTTTTTCTTTCTTTTTGCAGAGGTCTTTCTAGTTTTCCCAACATCTTTTATTGAATAGATTCTTCTTCCTCCATAATATGTTCGTGGCACCTTTGTCATAGATTAACTGTCCATATAGATGTGATTTTATTTCTGGGGTCTCTATTTGATTCCACTGATCACTGTGTCTGTTTTTGTTCTAGTATCATACTGTTTTAATGACAATTACTCTGTAGTATAGATTGAAGTCCAAAGTGTGATTTCTCCAGTGTTCCTTTTTTCTCTTGGAATAGCTTTGGCTATTTGAGGCCTTTTGTGATTCCAAACAAACTTCAGTATTATTTGTTCCATTTCCTTGATAAATGTCCCTGGGATTTTGATGGGAACTGCACTGAACCTATATATTGCTTTGGATATAATGGCCATTTTCACTTTGTTGATTCTTATAATCCATGAACATGAAAGGTTTTTCCATCTTTTTTTGTGTCCTATTTCTTTTGTTAAGGTCCTGTAGTTTTCATTGCAGAGGTCTTTCACCTCCTTTGTTAAGTTAATTCCCAGGTATTTGATCTTTAGTGCTAGTGTGAATGGGATTCCTTTCTTAATTTCTTTCTCCTCTACTTCATTGTTTACATGTAGAAATGTGAATGATTTCTGTGTATTAATTTTATATCCTGCTACTTTTCTGGATTCATTTGTTTCTAGAATTTTTTTTTTTCATGGGGTCTTTAGAGTTTTCTAGTTATAGTATCACATTATCTACAAATAATGATAGTTTTACTTCTTTTCCAATTTGGATTCCTTTAATGCCTCATTGCTCTGGCCAATACTTTCAGAACTATGTGGAATAATAGTGGTGACAGTTGGCAACCTTGTCTTCTTCTAGATTGTAGGGGAAAGTCAGTTTTTCACCATTGGTTATGATGCTGACTGTGAGTTTGTCATACACTGCTTTTATTATGTTGAGGTATGTGCCTTCTGTGCTTACTTCGGTGAGGGTCTTTATCATGAATGGATGTTGAATCTTGTCAAATGCTTTTTCTGAATCTATTGAGATGATCATGTGGTTTTTGATGTTCACTCCTTGATGCGAGGTATCACAATGATTGGTTTGCATATGTAGAACCATATTTGTATCACTGGATTAAATCCCACTTGATAATGGTGTACAAGTTTTTTTTTATGTTCTGTTGAATTCTGTTTGCCAAGATTTTGTTGAGGATTTTTGCATCTATATTCATCAGCAATACTGGTCTGTTGTTTTTTTTTTGGTGTTGTATTTGTCTAATTTTGTAATCAGGGTAATATTGACCTCATAGGATATGTTTGGGAGTTTCCCTCCTCTTCAACTTTGTGGAAGATTTTAAAAAGGATGGGAATTAGCAATTCTTTGAATGTTTGGTTGAATTCACTTTGCTTATTTTTAAAGTTTTTATTCCATGTCCATCACAAGACTTTTAGCAATATTAACTTCCCTCGATCTCCTCCTAAGTTTACTTTTATTTCTGTTATGACTTTCCTTCTATTTTATTCTTAAAGTCCATGATCTCATCTTTCATCCTTTTCTGTTATCTTATCTCTTTCCTAAGTTACTACATTTCTGTTTTGTTCACTTGTTTTACAGAAGTGATTGCTTCATTAACCTCACCTGCCTACTCTAGCTCTTTAATGCATTGTTAATTACTTGGTTAGAATTTTTTTTTTTTCTGATCTGCAGCAACTTTTTAGTTACTTCTTCAACTTCCATTTGTCTTTCTGTTCATTTATTTACTTTCATCAGTAGATTTTTTCATAGGTCCCTGCTGATTACTTGTCAAGAAACTATACATGTTTGCCCTATTTGTTATCTATAAGATGGACTTATGTTAGGAATGAATCAAGCTTGAACTTTTCTCGTGATCTAATATATTGAGTCATTATTTCTCCCCCACGTTGTGGAAATAGGCAACCATGGGGGTTTTATAATTAAAAGTCTTTCTTTTCTTTCACTTTAAAGAAATGAACTACTTCCTGCAAAAATGACTAGTGTTTGTGATTTCACATTTAATTCTACCTTCTCTGTTTCTTGGATCTAAGGCAGTTCCAGGAACCTCATGATGCAATTGGATTTTCTCTGTTCTTATTACAGCAAAAGGTTTAGTTTGGAGAAACAAAGGGTTTAATTTATCCACCTTCAAGACATTTGCTTTGATGGTTCTTTGTGAAATCTGATACTACTGAGTTCTTTCCTGTTACTACTGAGTTCTTTCTGGACTTTTCTAAATCTGTTTCCCCAGGCCTGGAATATAAAAGCAATCATTGACAACCCTCCTTTGCTTACCGAGTTCAATCAGTCTCCAGGTTCTGCCAAGCTTATCATCTCACTTTCTTGTAAAATCCATTGTTTCCTCCTATTCCCTTAGTACCTTCATAATATTTTTCATATAGCTTCAAATTGGAACTCCAATTTTGCCTCTTAAATCTATTATCAATATTCCTGTTAGGGTTATCTAAAGCGAAAAATGATTGTAATACATTGTAGTGGATGCATAGCCTTTAAAAAAATGTTATTTTTTTTCTGTCATTATCTAGACTAGCCTAACCAAACATATTAATATGCTATTTGAATCTGAAGCAAAAAGTGAAAACAACATCCACTCTCCAGGCGTGGCTTCTGGAGACCAGTGCTGGAGATCACAAAGGTGGTAATTCCAAGTCCAGGAGTTGGATGTAGAGCATTGGTGTTCTCATTCAAGCAGCTTTATTTTATGGTCTTGCTGCTTTTTGTTCTTGTCAATTTTCTAAGCTTGGTTCTCCATTCTTCGTCATGACTGCGTTACCCAACAAATGTTCAATATATTGTTTTTCTCCTTTTCTTTTCACCTTCTCTCCTCAAATTGGTCAAGATTGGTTTCTGCTGAATGGAAATTGATTGGATAAAGTATATGAAGGAGGAATATGTTGGTATGTGGTGATTATTCCAGTTCAGTCGAGGAGTATTAAAATATTGCAATAATTGGAAAAGGGATTGGAGACGGTAAAATTGAGGATAGGGAATTGTCATCAACAATTTATGAATAGAAGAAGAATCGACGTGTCTAGAAAGATTAATTCGATAGTCACTTGCAAGATAGCTGGGTGATTTTGGGAAGAAGAGTAAGTAAGGTGGCAATTACCGCTATCACTTCATGGGATAATTATAGTGATCAGCTCACTAGGACCTGACAGTGAGGCAGGTAAAAGGAATGAAAAGAAACAGGGATTTTGTAGATATTATTAGAAAGCATAAATTGACAGAATTTAAAGATAGGTCATAGAGGTCAAGAGAAAAATAATTGAAGAGCTGGAGAGTCAGTAGTTTGATGATTTATCAGTATAGAGAAGAATGGTCCTGCCAACAGATGTCAAGTCAGAAGAGGGTAATTAATTTTAAATAATACAAATTCAGTTTCAGATGTGCTGACTCTGAGTATTTTAATAGACATATCCAAGTGTCATTTGTATATTGTAACCCAAAAGAAACATCCAGAGCTATAGAAAAAGATTGGAAAATGATCCTTACAGAGGAAATGCTTTGTTATGGGATAGATGAATGAGTCATGAATAAGAGACAGGAGGATAAAGCAAAGCTTAAAGTAAAGAGGACTGAAAAGGCATTATCTGAAAAATAATGGAAAAGTGAAATGGAACCTGTGTTTGGAGAACTAATGAGGATAGATAGTGTGCTATGTTATTCAAGTATTTCTCAGATATTCTTGGGATTATTGAATTCATATCTGTGCTAATTATTGTTATATAAGAAAATATAAAAAAATTTGCTTGTTATATAGCTTGTATTGGTTAAGAATTCAGGAGAAGTTTTGTTGTACAGTTCTGGTTGAGGTTTCTTATAAGGTTTCAGTCAAGATATTCACTGAGGTTCAGTTATCTGAAAGCTTTCCTGGGCTGGAGATTTTGCTTCCAAGATGACTCACTTACATAAGAGAAAATTAGTGCTAACTGTTGACAGGAGACCTCAGTTCTTCTCCAGGTGGGTCTTCCCATAGCTACTTAAGTGCCCTGCAGCATAGCAATATACTTCTTCCCAAGTAAGTAAGACAAGAGGGAAAAGAAGAGAAAAAAACATTATCTTTTGCGACTTAGCCTCAGTTCCACTGCAGTATCCTACTTACTGGACATATCACACTTATAAAATATCAGAGATTATTAGAAAAGGGAATGAATACCAAGATGAGGATCATTGGAATCATCTTAGAGTATGGCTACCCAATATGTCTCTTCTTGTGACCAATCCAACCAGGAACTTACAAAGTTTAAGCCTTTCCTATAGAATGACTGACTTCTAAGACATTAAACTGATGAAAAATTTTCTGAAATAATGAGAATAACATCTTTTGTAGTGAATTCATTTTGTTTTAAGTCCATTAGATTTCATTATATATGCATTCCCTAAACTTATAACTTGGATTGTAGTATTATGCAGTAATTGGTGAAATCCACAGGGTCAGTAACCATAAGCCAAAATTATCTTCCTTAATGAGACATTTAATGTAAAGCAGATAGATTAGTGATATTTTCAGGCTCATTTGTTGAGTATTAATGCTTATATTCCTATCTTCCTAACAACGTGCATGTCATCTGCTTTAAAGCTGCATTGATTTTTTAAAATCATATTGTAAAATCTATTCCAGTATGATAGATAGTGTCTTCATTAATTAATCAATTAAATTAATATTTGGTGAAAACACAGATGGAATTTTTAAAATAAGCCTGGTTCTCAAATATAAATGTATAAAAGAATAACCTAAGAAATTTGTTTACAAATGCAATTTTTAGGACCCCAGTTACAGGAACAAAGTCATTAGATGTGGAATAGGACCCTGGAACCCAAATTTTAAATGAGCAGCAAAGTAATTTATGAAATATGTGAGCCAAGAATGAGGTAGAACTGCATTCTCACAGGAAACTATTATTAAATGTTGATACCCAGTATTTTGCTGAATTGTAGAGAATGAAAGAGTTTGAAGAAAAGTAACTATCAAATGTTAGTTCTTAAAAGAATATGCTTTAGTTAAATACATAAGGAAAGACTAGAATTTTCTGTAGTTAGTAGTAAAGGCCTAAAGAAAAAAAGAGCTACTGTGCAAAGCAGCAAGGTATGGAGATAATAGTAACGTCTCTCTTCAAGTATAATTGTGAGCATGAAATTCTTTAACATGAAATGCTTAGAATAGTGACAGTTACCGAGTAGTCTCAATCAAATGTTCATGATAACTCCACTATAAATTTTATCACTTAGGTTGGACCAGAACACATATTATCTTGGAAATACTCCCCCATTAATCAGTGAGTAGGAACTAAATATTGATATTGGAACTTACTGTGAATACGTTCTTAATAGTTTGCTATTTATACACAAGAAGTTAAAGTTACACAATTCTTGTTCAATGAGTTCAGTTATTCTCAAAATATATTTTGCCGCTGCATGGTGAAAAAAACTCAAAAACATGTACTATATTACAATGGCTACCATAATAAAGAAACAAACTGGACAGATTAAACCACAAAAATTCATTGTCTCACAGTTTTACAGGCTAGAAATCTGAGATTAAGATGTCAGTAAGATTGCTCTTTCTGAAGACCCTGATGGAAAGATCTTTTTCAGATCTGTCTTGTTGGCTTTTAGAAGGCTGTCATCTCCCTTTGTCCTAACACGATCTTCTCTCTGTATGTGTCTGTGTTCAAATTTTCTTTTCTTAGCAGGACAGCAGTCTTTTTAGATTAGGGCCCACCTGAATGGCTACCCAATATGCCTCTTCTTGTGACCAATCCAGCCAGAAACTTACAAGGTTTAAGCATTTCCTATAGAATGACTGACTTCTAGGAAATAAAATTGATGAAAATTTTTCTGAAATAACGAGAATAATATCTTTTGTAGTGAATTCAATACTTCTATAAAGATCCCTATCTTTAATGAAGAGTTAAGTTACTAGGGGTTAAGACCTTGAAGCATGAATTTTGAGAGAGACATAATTCAAACCATACAGCCTCTCCTCTTCCTTGCAAGGTTTTGTCATATTTGCAGGCTTTAGGATTAGTACTGAGAGTTCTTACTAAGTAAATTTAAAATAGGACACACACATGCATGCACGCATACACACATACACACGCATGGCAAAGTAGGGGAGGTGGCAGAATTGGCATTGTAAACAGTCTAAAGTAGCAAAATATCTTGTTCTTTCCCTTAAAGAACTTCCACTCACAGGGCACAAAAGGGAAAATTTGTGTGAGAAAAGGTGAAATGACAGAGCACAAATGGCTACTAGTTAAACTGAATTCACTTAGAGAGTAACCAAATGTAATGAGGGATGTTTTGCATGTAGCACAGAAGAGATACTCAATAAATGGTACCTATTATTCCTTTAACAACTGCTAAACTGGCATCCTTCCAGGAAGACTATATGAATCAATAAGAGAGAACCTAGGATTCTTACAGGTTACACATACATACCATTTCACTAAAGTGGTTTATGTACTTTTAAAAGAAATAATAAAATTAAAATAATAAGGCTTTATTCCCTAATAACTGAGTATTTGTGCAGAACATTTAATTATATTTTAAACTTATAATTACCTATGAACTAGAGAAAAAACTTTATTTATAGCAGGACACTCTTACAATATGGTTCTCTTCATTGCTGAGTCAGATTTTTGTTTAATATAAAACTCCGTCTTCATGATACGAGGTACAGAATTTTAAGGGTAGAGAAAGCATGTACTGTATATGGCAAAAATCTGTGACAAATACAATGATTTGGCTATAGTTTTGGTATTTGGTCATGATTCTGACCTCTAGTCTACCACTTCAGGATAATAATGGTGTCAGATTAAAACTGAGCTTAAATCTCTGCTGTGACACTGAGTTGGAAGGAGGTGCTTTATCTTTCTAAGCCTCAGTTTCTCCACCTGCAAAAGAGAGATAAGGATATCCATTTTATAAAACCTTGGGGAGGATAAAATATGCTGCTGTATGTGACACATATTATGCATTACTTCTTGTAGCCTTTACTTTCCAAGATTAGTTAAAAGGTTAATTGAATGAAGCTAGAGTGTTTAAAAATAAAAAGACTATTTTATTTGGAAGAAAGAGTGGAGATCAATTAAATTGGCCAGTGTCCTCTTCAAGTGGACATCATTGACTTTATAGCCTCTGCTGGAAGATTGTTGGTGAAGAGGCATTTACCATCTGTCAGTGTAGGTGACTCTATGATGAACTGTTTTAATTACTACCATATTTGTTATGTCACCCTAGGTATAAAATACGACATGCCACCTTAAAACTCTGATTGGAAAAGGAGGCAACCTTAATTCAAAACAAAGTTTGAGGACCTTACACTTGCAATGACTATGGTTCACATGGCAAGAAAAATACAGCGATACCATAATATCTAAGTGAAATATTGCATCTTTGGAAGTAAATTCTTTAGAAAATGGTTCTTTGTGGAAGACAAAATATGATTATGGTGTTTGTATGCAAGAAATATTGCACCGTCTAATTATAAGTCAGGCAAGTTTTTGCTCTTTTGAAGGACAAAGCTTCAAATCAACAGAGAAATTTCCTACTCCTAACTCTATACAATTGAGAACAATAAGATACAGGTAAAATAGAACTTCACAAATATGTAATGAGATTATGTGACACCTGACCTATAAGGCACATGACCTAAGATTATTATTTCTTTTGATCTGGTTTCAATATGCAGCACTGAACCAAAAAGTTGTTTTAACTGCTACTATGTTTACCAGGTTATGTACATTTAAAAATATATTTCCATAAATGTTGCTTTGACATTTACCATAGCATTGTCAAATTTCAATGCAAGAAAACATTTCTTTAAAACTTGACATGAAGAAAGAAATGCTACTCTTGGGTTTGCAGAAAGTACAAGGATCAGGCAGATTAGCAATGTCATAGGGGAGAAGAAATGAAGATGTTTCTGAGTTATGTATCTCTAGCTGATACATGAAAAAAAATACCCTTTAACTCAACTGGGATAATTTTACCCAGGAGCATTTGGAAATATCTAGAGATATTTTCTGTTTATATAACTTGGGGATAGTGCTCCTGACATCTACCAGTCCCCTGGGAGAGGCCAGAGGTACTGTTAAATATCCTACCACACACAGGACATTCCTTCACAACAAAAAATTATCTGGCCAAAGTGTCCATAGTGCTAAGGTTGAGAACCCAGCATTTACAAGTCTGAATTACAATTACTTACTTAAGTTTATTTTATCAGTAGATATAGCAATATAAAATGAACTTGATGTCAGTCTTGACATGTTTAATATCGAAAAGCATTTTTTGGATTGTTATTTGTAAGCAACATTAATATTTAGAGAAGTTGATTTATGATGATGCACAACTTAAACCTATTTACAGTTATGATGCAGTGTTCCTTCAATAAATTTTTTAAAAAGAAAGCACTTTTTTATGTCAGTATCATTCACATGGGATCCTACTCAGATTCTATAATTTTAAAAAGTTACTTTCAGTGTTACTTGAAAACAAGATTTTCACAGTGATAAAACCTATTATGAGCAAACAGTGACCTCACTGTCTTTCTCTAAATACAGCAGAGGAGCAAAACTGTGCAGACATCAAATCTGTCAATACCTGTCAGTGCGTTTGCATTCCTCAGGATTCTATAGATTGCTCTGGGCAATAGCAGAAAGAGCCAATGACTGTGGGACATTGGTTATGGTAATTTAAATTGTAAATATTGGAGAAGTGGTAAAGACAACTCAGTGAGTGCAAAATTAGGGAAATGGCTGGTAGCTGGAGCAAATAAACTTAGCCCGGGGGAATGAAGACTCACAGTTAATAGAACAAACAGCTCAGGAAACAGCTAAAAAGGAAATCAACCATCTTCAGACCCTAGACAAGGCCACATAGACCTCCTGTTTGCTCAGTTATTATTTTGCAACCATAAAATCTCAGTGCCATTCAGCAATAAGTGCTTATTTTTCACAGGTCAGTTTGTCAGCAGGAGTTGGCTGATCTAGACTTAGCTGGATGGCTCAGCTTTGAGTTGCAGGTTTAGCTGTTTCCACTAGTCTTTATTCTTAGGACAAATAGCTTTGCTGAGGAATCTCTTTTTATGGTGATGGCAGAGGTACAGAAAGACAATTACTTAAGCACATTTCAAGCTCTTGCTGATGTCATCTCTCTCAAAAACCTATTGGTCAAATTAAGTTGCGTGTGCATGCCCCAAACTTGTTTCATTAGTTTACAGTACTATTAAGTTTTCAGGCGAATAGGACAATGTGTTTTTCACATAACACCCACCACCAGATTTCTAGTGTGGATCATTTTTACTCTTTCAACTCTAGATTTCCTCCTCCCTTCCTACCCCCTTTCTGCAATATCATATTTTTAGAACTCAAAACATGTTGGTTCAGGTCATGAGCAATATCATTGGAGCCCAAGGTTATGAATATTATTCCCCTTTCTACCACTGATGTGAGAAGATGAGCATGTCAGTTTTTCTGCAATCTTATCTCTGCCATCTGCTAAATAGCATTTGCTTTTGACTTACTATTCTTTGTCTTGCTAAAAACAAGAAAAAATTTAAATTTTCTAGAAAATCTCAGTGGAGGAGAATAAGGAAGAACTCATCATTATTTGTTTAGCCTCAATAATTTTTTGCAATTTCTTGGACATTATTTAGAATATTTTCAGGATAGAGAAAAATTTGTTAAGACAAGCATTTGATTTTTTTCTCCTTGCTTTAAGAAATATTACTTTGAATTTGCTTAGCATTTTAGTAAATCCATTAACCTTTCACCTTATACTTAGAAAATGGGTTTGATGGTTTAATACTCTTCCCTGAGGACTCTATAACCACATCATAAGCTACATTATGTTAGACATTAATTGTAATATCTTAATGTATTTTCAGACCAAATTCAGAGTTAGAAAAACAGAAGGATAGAAAATAGTGGAGAAGCCAAAGACATTTGCCAATCTTGGCTCTTGCTAATTTTAGAATAGTTGGGTAAATTCCCATTGACTGAAATGGCTTGTACTAGCAAAGGAGGTAAAACAAACTGAATTAAAAATCCACTTAAAATAAGTTTATTTTATTTCTTATTAAGCTAGCTACTGGTATCCTTTATTTAGCCTCTGACAAGTCTTAAGAACTATTATTTTCTGCAGTTGCTATGATATTCAGGGTTTGAAATTAAAAGGAATATCTCAGAAAAAAAGAATTTCAGTTTCTCAAAGACGGGTAGTTGCACAAGTCAGTCTTTGCTTTCCTATTGTCTCCTTTCACTTCCTGAATCAATCCTGAAAAGTAGGAAATATATTAATAGCCTCACATTACTGTGAGTCAAGGAAAAAAAAAGAGAATTTGTTGCCTTGCTTCCCCCACAGGTTAGAGTATTGCTAGGTGTGAATAACACAGAAAAATAAGAGGTACATTGCACCTGACTTATTATGTACACCTGAATAGCACACCCCAACCTCATATTGTATTCAAGGACAGTGCTTACCCTTAGGGTCTTGCCTCGTTTCTGCCTGCTCTCTAGCACCTGGACATAAGGCCCCTCCCAAGGGATTTAATTATTGTGGAAGTCCTTATCTCATGTAAGATCCCTACTTCCTTTGCTCTGTTCACTGACCTTTCAAGGTTAATTTTATAATTAAGTTAATTTCCTCCATCTTTCTTGTGTTTGAACAAGGATTTTTCTCTCTGGTCCAATTTCAAATATTGTTGAGGTACCAGAGGACCTTATCTGGTTCAGATGAGCAATAATCTCAAGGAAAAGAAAAAAAAATGGATGCAAATCTTAACCTTTTCCTCAGGTGTTTGATTAAGACAGCATTTTATTATAAGGCTCTAATGATAAGTAAGTCTTTATTATTTTGTGAAATGGGAGTAAATGGGGAGGGAATCGTATTGACTAGTGATAATTTGGAATCAGCCCTGTCAAATTACAGAGATCAAAACATATTACTTGAAGTTTGTTTTCTTCTAGGTAGTGGATAAAGAAAAAAAAATATGTATATATATATATATATATATATATATATATATATATACCCAAAGCTATTATGTACATTTCAAAAAAAAAAAAAAAAAAATCATTACTGGTTTTCTATTTTGATTGGAGTAGATTTTTATCATTTTATAATGTTCATCTTTTCCCATATGTTGTACATGGTAATCTTTTATCTAATTTTTAGATATCTTATAAATATCTATGAGTTCTTATTTATAATGCTTCTACATGTGTCTACTCTTTCTTGGTTTGACTTATTGAGGGTTTATTTTTCAACCCTTTTATTCTATAAACATTCTGAACACCTGTTTACTCTGTTAGCAATTCTTAATATTGTCTGTTTGCTAATTCATTCACTTTTGCCTTTACTTTTATTAGTTCTGCTTGCTACATTCCTTTAAGTTAGATTTTTCATTCATGTTTTGTTTTGTATTACTTGAGTGAGAATCTTTTTGTCTATTTCATTAACATGCTAATTCTTGTATTTCCTCTTTTTAAAATAATCGCAGCGAATGCTATAAATGCTTGTCTAAATTCAGCTGCATCCTCTGTGTTTAAAGATATAATCGACATATTGGTTACTTAACTTTTACTGCCTGTTCCTTCTTCTGACAGTGTGCCAGGCACATGGGACATTATGTTCCTATGATTGATCACATGAGACCAAAAAATTCTCACTGATTGGACAGGGTAGGCATCTGATTCAACTGCATTAGATTTCTCTCTCCTTGAAGAACAGAATTGCAAAATAAGGGATTTCTAGCTGGTGTCTCTTAGACTCCAACTGGATATCAGAAAACGTGATTATCAAAATGGCCAGGATAAACTGGAATGAAAACAAACTAGGCTGCAGCTAAGCTTATACAAAAGAGGATGACCAAGAGAAAGTGCAGAGTGAAACAGAAAAGGCACTTACTTTGATTCTTGCAAGATTTCCTCTTCCTTCTACAGATTGGTTTCTCTTACAAACTCTAGTTTTCCTGCAATGATTCTTAACTAGTATATGTTCTTTCGTCTTATTTAAAAGTTCTATTTATCATATTTTTGACATTAAAGCTTTTTAAAAATATTTCAAATAATACATATATTTAATGTTAACCTGTGAGAAAACTAGCCTGTTTATTCATATACCTGCACCATAGTTCATTTGATAACAGAAACTTGAATTTTTGGTAAAGTTCCTAAATTTCTCTGTTGCTTTCAATATACTGTGATTCTTTTAAAGAAATGAAGTAAGCTGTTTATATGGTAATAACATATATTAGTTTTCTGCTGCAGCAACAAATGAATCTGATGACTGGAAACAACACATATTTACTGTTTATTTCTGGAGGCCAGAAATCTGAAATGGGTTTTATGGACTAAAATCAAGTCATTGACAGGAATTCATTCCTTCTGGAGTCTATAGAGGAGAATTTCCTTCCTTTTTCTAGATTTTTAAAGCTACTTATATTCCTTGGCTGTGACCCCTTCCTCCACCCCAAAGAACAACCCTTTGAGCTTTGCTTCTAGAATCACATCTCCTTCCTCCTCCTGACTCTTCTTCCATCTCTCTTATAAGGATCCTTGTGATTGCATTGTATTAACCTGGACAAACCAGGATAAACTCAGTTCACTATCATTAACTGAATCACGTATGTAAAACCTCTAAACTTTTAAAGTAACATATTCATAGGTTAATCATAAGGATTATGTTATAGACACCTCTGAGTGACCTACCACACAGCACGAATTTAGGGGCTCTTTTCTCACGTGGGCAGCTCTATATTTGATTTACTGTAAGCAAATCATTTAAACTCTCAGTACTTCCGTTTGTACATCTTTAAAGTAAGTGCTTATATTAAAAAAAACTTTAAAAAAAAATGTCTTCCTAGGTCAACATTTTTCTCTAGGTACCACGAATAACATAAAATGACATTAAACTGCCAGCATAATTTGAGAGGCAGTTAATTTTCTCTAAAGCATCTTTAATTTTAACTACATGGTCTCTTAATTTTGGGCAAGCATTTAAATTTACAAGAACAGTATTATGCTTTTACTATCTAATTATTTGGCCCTTTCTTAATGGCAGTATAGGATTTCCTTTCTTTCCTAACACTTCTTACTCCTTTCCACTCATACTCCCTAGTTCTTCATGCTCTTGCTTAAAACAACAGCAAAGAGGTTACAAGAAAAACTAATACATCATGGTTTTAAAAACTTTATTTTAAACATTACTGGGTTTATATTTTTCCCCATCAATTTCCAAAATATGGAAGTAAAATATGAGCCTCCTAATGACCTATTCTTTCCTCACCCATGTCATAAAGGGAACATGAGTTAGAGAGACATATTTTTATTTTCTATTTTAAATCTTGTGTATGGAGCTAAGCTGCTTTATTCTGACCCTTCACCCAGGCCTGGGAGGTGCTAGGGCAGGCAAGTGGGCATAGGCCTCGCAGCTTGGCCATTCATGATGCAGATGTGGTGGAGGATGTCCTGAATGACCCCCGACATGGTGCCCTGGCCCCCAAGATCTGGGGTGTGCATGTTTTTGTTGTTCATGGATGCCAGGACCGCTTTGCGGATGCAGGTGGCATGGGAGTGGAGCTTCAGGTACTCCAGCATAATGCAGCTGGCCAGCAGCATGGTGCTGGGGTTGGCGCTGTTCTTTTTGGCAATACTCTTGCCTGTGTTGCGGGTAGCGGCCTCAAACAAGGCGTGCGTGTGGCCGTAGTTGGCGCCAGCCACGAGGCCAGGGCCCCCGACCAGCCCTGCGCAGATATTGCTGATGATGTTGCCGTAGAGATTGGGCATTACCATGACATCAAACTGCTGGGGCCGAGACACCAGCTGCATGGTGGTGGTGTCCACAACCATAGTCTCAAAGGTGATCTGGGGGTAGTGGGCTGCCACCTCCTGGCAGCACTGGAGGAAGAGCCCGTCGCCCAGTTTCATGATGTTGGCCTTGTGTACTGCTGTCACTTTCTGGCGTCCGCTTTCCTGAGCCAGCTTGAAGGCATATTCAGCAATGCGCAGGGACTTGGCCCTGGTGATGATCTTCAGGCTCTCCACCACTCCCGCCGCACTTTCATGCTCTAGGTTGCTGTACTCTCCCTCCGTGTTTTCCCGGACGAGGAGGATGTCGACGAACTCGTGCCGGGTCACCACTCCTGGCACGCTCTTGCAGTGGATGACGTTGGTGTACAGGTCCAGGGTGGTGCGAAGGATGTGGTTTTTGGACTTGTAGAAGGCGGGTAAGTTATGGTTTGTTTCGATGTTACCCTTCAGGGCCACGCCATTCCGGCGGATGGCCTTGATGGCGTTCTGTACGTCCCGTGCGCCGGCGTCAGCGTTGGAGCTTATGTGCGCCTCTTCAAAGTCCACAGGCACGCACGCGTGCCGGAACACGGACTTGACGCACGTCATGAGTTCCGGCCCGATGCCATCCCGGGGGATCATGGTCGCTGTGTGCCGCCCCCCATACTTACCCCATGGAGGGACAGTTTGTTTCGAGAAGCTCCTCCAGGGGCTCTCATAGGCACCTGCGACCTTGTCCCAAGAACTGCAGAGGAGGGCGGGCCTGAGGACAGCCTGAGCAGCGGTCGCCACCTTCAGGGCCATGACGGGAAGTGACAGCTGCTGCAGAGTCTCACAGGCAGACACCACTTTTTATTTTTGAAGTGATTTAAAAAGAATGGGTAGCAACTGTTAAATTTAATATCATGGAGATAACATATTAGATAATTATTAACAAAAGAGTTTTCCCATAGCGAGTCTATTAAGTTAGCTAGTCTCTCCAGTACCGAGGGAAAGGGAAATCAAGCAGGTACATTTTAGGGGTGGCAGGTGATAAAATATTCAAACAAGCAGGACCTGAGAAAGGACGTCACAGTGAAAAATCTAAAAGAGCCTTAGAACCAGAAGAGACGCTGACTACCAAGAAGCTGGCTGTGATCTCTGAACCGAATTCTTTCACTTCCCCCACTTTTCTTAATGTCATTGGGAATATACACTGCTCTGTTTTCTTCTTTATGACTTCCTAGGGATATTTGTGAGAAAAGAGCAGTCACATAAATCTCTGATTTTCCCATATAAAACTTTTTTTTTTTTTTTGTAGAGCAAGGTAATCTCTAGGACCCTTTCCATCTTTAAAAGTAAATAAATAAAAAAAAATACTGAGTTCTGTTCCAAGATGGTAACAGAGTAGTCTCCTGAACTTGCCTCCTCCCATGGATATACTCCATCTATAGCCACATTAGAAGCACATCCACTGAGAGAAATCCAGACATTAGTGAACAATTTCCACATATTGGTGACCAAAAAAAATTACCACAGGAAATTGCATAGGGAAGGCTGAGACACACTTACTATAAACCCACGCTCAACTCAATGATATACAGCCAAGCAGGAACTCGCATCTCCCAGATTTTCCCTAAGGAGTAAAAGGTTGATACCCAATATCTGGTGCCCCAGCTTTTGACACTTCTACCTGAGGGATGGGACTTCCAAAACGATTAACTCTGAAAGCCAATGGGACTTAAATTCATACTATGCATAAGATATGACAAACAATTAACAAGGGATTCCTGAGGACTTGCTGTTGCTATTCATCCAAAACTCAGTGCAAAGAAAACAGAAAAGACCACTTCCCAGTCTTTCCTTGAAAAAGGTCTACTTGGATACTTTGAAAGCTGCTTCCTTTAGATCTAGCTTCCAAATCAGCCTGTATCTAGGTGCTGACTGAGATCTGGCCTTTGGAACACTTACAAGTCTTGACATTCTCTTGATTATTAGGTGTCACTAAGAACAAAGAAGACATCCTGGATAATCATAAAGGTTTGAGAGACAACCAGACACTTGGGCTGAACTGATTAATAAGGTTTATTTCAAGAATGGGAGGGGTGACTATTTTATATAATCCACTGAGACCAGCACAGAGACTCAGGGAAATGAAGAAATAGAGGAATATGCTCCAAATAAATGAACAAGATAAATCTCTAGAAACAGATCTTAATGAAATAAAGTTAAATGATTTACTGATAGAGAGTTCAAAAGTAGTCATAAAGATGCACATTGAGGTCAGGAAACCAATGTATAAATAAAGTAAGAATTTCAACAAAAATACTGAAAATACAAATATAACCAAACATGAACAACAAATAAATAAATTGAAAAAATGTAATAGGGAGTTCAAAAACAGATGAGATCAAACAAAATAAAAATCAATAAACCCAAAGACAGGTCAGTGGATTTCATCCTATCAGAGAAGCAGAATATTCAGATTTAGGAAACCCTGACAGTACCACATAAAATGGTATTCAAAGAGACCTACACTGAGATACACTATAATTAAATTGTTAAGAGATGAGAGAACCTTAAAAAGCTGTAAGTTATATAAGCGATCAACAATTATATGCCAAAAAATTAGATAGCCTAGAATAAGTGGGTAAATTCCAGAAATACACAACCTATCAAGACTGAATCATGGATAGAAAATCTGACCACATCAATTACTAGTAAGGAGAATGACTCAGTAATGAAATACTTCATAATAAAAAATAATCCAGGACAAGATGACTTCAGTAGTGATTCTATCAAACACTACAATAATAATTAATAACAATACAGCCCAAATTATTCCAAAAATTAGAAAATGAAACACTTCCAAACTCATTTTACAAGACCAGCATTACCCTGATAACAAAACCAGACAAGAATATTAAAGAAAAGTAAACAGATAAATAATAACAGACTAACAGCTTCAATGAACATAAATGCAAAAATTCTCAACAAGATATTAACAACTCCAATTCAACTTACATTAAAAGAATCATACACCATGATCAAGTAGGATTTATTCCAAGAATGCAAGGATGATCCAAAATTTACAAATCAATGAAATGTTACATTAAAAATTATTGATAAAGCACCATCTCAATAGGTGAAGAAAAATCATTTGACAAAACTCAGCATACATTATGATAAAACTATCAACAAATTGGGTATAAAGGAATGTATGCCAACATAATAAAGCCCATAGATAAACCCACACTAACATTATACTCAACAGTGAAAGTTGAAAGCTTTTCCTCTAAGATCAGGAACAAGGCAAGGGTGCCCACTTGATCCAATTTTATTCAATATAGTACTACTGCAAGTTATATCCAGATCAATTAGACAAAAATCACAAATGAGAGGCATCCAAATCATAAAGGAAGAAGTGAAACTTTATTTGCAGACAATGCGATATTATGTATATATAAAACCCCAAAGATTTCACCAAAAAAACCTCTTAGAGCTAATAAAATAATTCAATAAAGTATCAGAATACAAAATCATTTTACAAAATCGGCTGTTTCTATATAGTAGCAATAAACTATCAGAGGCAAAATTAAGAAAATAATCCCATATACAATTGTATCAGAAAGAACAAAATACCCAGGAATTAATTTAACAAAGGAAGATGAAAGAGCTGTACACTAAAAACTAATAGATAAAAGAAACTGAAGACACAAATAAATGGGAAGATATGTGGTTATGAACTAGAAAAAAAATTGCTGTAATAGCTATACCATTCAAAGCAATCTACATATTCAATGAAATCCTATACAAATTCTAATCACATGTTTCACAGATATAGAATAAAAAATCCAAATATTTGAGTGGAACCACAAAACACAATATTACCAAAGCAATTTTGAGAAAGAAGAACAAAAGATGGAGGCATCTCACTTCCTGATTCCAAACTACATTACAAAGCTATGACAGTCAAAGTGGTATGATATTTGCACAAAAATATACACTTAGACAAATGGAACAGGCTGGAAAATCCAGAAATAAACTCATACACATATGATCAATTCATTTTTAACAATTTGTTGAAGACTATACAATGGAAAAAGGACAGTCTCTTCAATAAATCGTGTTGGGAAAATTGGTCAGCCACATGCAAAAGAGTAAAACTGGACCTCTATTTTATAATATATTGAAAAATCAATTTATATTGATCTAACACTTAAACATATAACCTTAAGCTATAAAACTGTTAGTAGAATATATAGGGGGTAAGCTTCCTGACACTTAAAAAAAATTGCAATAATTTTTTAACTTGACACAAAAAGCAAAAATAAACAAGTGGTATTATATCAAGCTAACATGTTTCTGCACAGCAAGAGAATCCATAAGCAAAATCAAAGTACGGCCCATGGAATTATAACTCAATAAGGAAAACAGAAACAATCCAATTTAAAAATGGGTAGAAGACCTGAAAGGGTATTTTTCCAAAGGCATACAGATGATTGACAGGTAAGAAAAAAGGTGCTAAACTTCACAATTATCAGAAAAATGCAAAAAAATACCAAATTTTATATCACATCAAACTTTTAGAATGGCTATCATCAAAAAAAAGTGTCAGCAAAGATGTAGATAAAGAGAATCTTTATGATTGTTGCTAGAAATATAAATTGGTTCAATCACTATTAAAAAAGGGAGGTTCCTAAAAAATTAAAATACAACTGTATTATGATCCAGCAATCCTTCTTCTGTGTATTTATTCAAAAAACCAAAAAACAAAGCAAAGCAGGATATTGAAGAAATCTACATTTCCATTTTCATTACAGGATTATTCACAATAGTCAAGATAGGAACACAAGTTAAGTGCCCAGGGATGAATGAGTAAGGAAGAAGTGGTCTATATACACAATGGAATAATTTTTAGTCATTAGAAGGAATGAAATCCTGCTACTTGTGACAATTTGGATGAAACTAAAAAGCATCATGTTAAGTGAAATAAGCCTGACAGAGAATGACAAATACAGCATACTCTTATACATGTGGAATCTAAAAAAAAAGAAAAGCAGTGACTCATTGAGAGTAGGAAAGTAATTGCCTGCAGCTATAAAATGAATAAAGTATGAGGATCTAATGCAAAACATAGTGACTATAGTTGATAACACCGTATTGTATAATTGAAATTTGCTAAAAGAGTAGAACTTAAATGTTCCTGCCAAAATGAAGATTAATATATGAGGTGACAGATGTGTTAATTAACTAGATGGAGGATTTTTTTCACAATGTATACATGCGTGAACTCACCATGATGTAGACTTTAAATATCTTACAATTATACCTCAACAAAGCTGAAATTAAAAAAAAATTATTGAACAGCTTCCATCTGTGGCTCAGGTGGCTAAAGCAGAGACTATGAAAACTGTCAATCCAGGTTCAAGACCTGCTGTTGGAGGTGGCCAAAAATAATTGTACTTATAAGAGGAGTTTAAATATTTATTTATTTACCATTGAGCGAATTGGTATCGTACCTTTAGGAACTGTATCAAATCATACTGGACTCCTATCAAAAGATATGGCTTGGTAGGGTCAATATGTCTGGCTCAGTTACAATCCTCATCCTCCCTTTATATTAGTCTTTTTTCCTCATAAATCTTTATTGAAGGTTATTTTCTAAGTTACCTGAAAATTTTTACCACCGTGAACTTGTTAACCTAGATTGACTTATCCAGACTATGAATCAGGAAAAATTTAGGATATATTTGCTGTTGTTACTTAATACAGTTGAGTCCTTCCACCCTTATGCAAGCAGAAAGGTCAGACTTTTGGTCCTAAACATCACGAATTTGTGGTTCATGGATGTTCCTTGGTGGGTCAGTCACTAACCTGGTCACTAGGGTGTGGACATGTTTAAAAATAAACAGAATTTGTGGTTCAGTAAAAGTAATTTTGTGATGTTGTAATTTAAAAGAAACATATATTTGGTCTTTGTACCCATTTCTGGCATAGAGCTCCTAAAGTCCCTGCGATTTCATAAGTGATAAGTTTGATGATGGTGTCTTCTGTTATGTTAATGGTGTAGCTTTTGGAAAGTACCCAAGGATGAGGACTGGTTGCTGGAAGAGTCAACGACCCACATGATTAAAAAGTTGGAACTTTCAGGTGATCAGTTGTCAGTAACCAATGAGCTAATAAATCCTATCTATATGGAAGTATACAGAAAACAAACAAATAACAAAACAGCCAGGGTTCAGAGAACTTCTGGGTTGGTGAACACATGGCAATTTAGGGAGAGTGGTGTGCCTGGAGAAGGCTTGCAAGCTTCTCCACACCTTGCCCTATGTATTTCTTTGTTTTTTTTCCAAGTTGTGTTCTTTTATAATAAATCAGTATTCTAGTGAGTAAATAAACCTCCTGAGTTCTGTCAGCCACTCCAGCAAATTGATCAAACCCAAAGACGGAGTCCTGCAAAGCTCTGATTTATAGCCAGCTGGTCATAAGCTCAGGTCACTACCTTGGCTTATGATTGACATCTGAAGAGTGAGTGTGTGTGTATGTGTGTGTGTGTGTGTCTTGTAAGCCTGAACCTTTAATCTGTGAAATGTTATACTGTCTCTGTGTAGGTAGTGTCAGAACTGAGTTGAATTTTAGACACCCTAATAGTATCTAGAGAATTCCTTGGTGATGTTAAAATTTGAACCAGAAACTCTTTGAAAGTATAATAATATAATAATAATTAATAATATGATAATATATCATATACTAATATAATACTTAAGTATCAATATGCTGAATATAAACTAAAAAGGCTAGGTTGTAAAAACATACAAATTTGCAGCTGTTATTTCTTCAAAAATGTGCCCTTCTCTGAAGTGAATCTATAGACACTCAGAGACCGAGCTGTCTAAGCTTCATTGCCCACTTGCAAACAATTCACATGTGACCTTCTCTTAGTAGAAACTCAAGAAATTCTCCATCGTGAGAAAACAATGCCATAGTAATGTCAAGATGCTCTTTTACAACTGTAATGTCCACGCTAATTAAAAAAATATATATCACATACATGTGATATATATTTTTATAAGAAATTAAGGCAAAAAAAAGTTATCTGAAGAAAATCTTTCTGTAATTATGTAGCCAATTAATTCTTAAATGCAGTTACAACCAGGTGCATTACGTTCTCTTGGCTATCTTTACTCTTAATAGTTTCGACTGATTCTAATACTTGAGTCATGAAAATTACAGAAGACTTCAGAATGCCAATAACAGCATTTGTGGTTAATTATTGACTCAGAAGGGAAAATGTCAACTACTGAATCATCACCATAGTTCTTGACACACCTGGGATTTTAACTGGATGATTTCCATCCAAGTGTTGACAAAACGTGACCTTGGATAGGAGCTACGATTTGTTGGGATTATAGCCAAAGGTGCTTATGTACTATCAGGACAGGATTCATGTTCATTAACTAGGTTATGTTTCTTGACATATGGCAAGAACTGTGTTTTCTGCGCTTTCTACATTAATACTGATTGAAAGTTTCTGAAAAAAAAGCCTCTCATTATTGTAATCCCATGGAGTGCCCTGGACTCTTTCCTGAGGTAAATATTAGTGTTTAGCTAAATCAAAGATCAAGGCCTGTTGATGGGTCACCTAGAAAGGAAAAAATTGCCCATTCACAACTTTTAAACACAGGTTCATATCCAGAATGCTGCATTAAACCTTCTGAATGGCTCTCACTGCCATCCAAGCCAGAGAGCACATTGTTTTCCAACTGAATGAACTGGGAGTCGGAAGAATAGTTCTAACCCCAGCTGTGCTCCTGATTTGTCTAGGGAAGGGCACTTAACCAAGAGTCTTCCATTTCTCTTTGGAACATAAAATCATTAAGTAACCAATCTTAAAGGTTATCGTGAGGAATGATGACATTTTAAGAAGGCTTGTCTTTGGGGGCAAAATGATGCTTTTTAACAGTCTCACAGGCCTCAGTGTTTAGACAAGGGTGGTAAATACAATAAAGAAAGTGAAATCACAGTAATAAAGAAAAGCATAGAAGACTAAATAATGCTGTCTTGCCTGTTGAAACCTTTTCTTGCTATTATCTATAATTTCTAGGTCATTATGCTAATGTCAACCCAGGATTTAACTGAGTTAAGGAAAGAATACTGGAAGATTTGTATTGACATAAAATCAAGAAAAGAGTAGCATGGGGTGTGGAAATGCCTCATCATGTCTCCATTTGGATATAATAGCCTGATTTAGTGCAAATTTCTAATATAGCCTAATGGTTAATCATATCTCTGCAAAGCAAAGCTTAAGTCTTACTGATCACAAATCCAGAAAGAACTCCGTTTCACAAGATGTATGGTCAACACCAACTTTCTGACAGTTCATTTTGTAGAAAGCAAATCTAAAGAGAGAGTCTAGAAAATCAGTTAACAAATTTAATAAGTACTTTCTGTGGGCTAGGTCTGGCTTAAGCTCTTTAGGCTTAATCATAAGTTATTGTCAGATTCAATTAAAATGCACAGAAAATTTCTACTATAAAATTAAGTTCGTTTTTAAAATTAATATGTGCATGTTGTCCTCCCCTGTTTTTCCCCTGGGACACCTTCCTAACCCAGGAAAGAAAATTTACTCCCAAATTTCTCCCCAGTATATAAGGATAACAGATCACCTTAAACTTAGGACCCTGGATCTCTGTCCTGAGCCAGACTCCCCAGCGAAATAATTCTCCCTCCAAATAGAAAACTCTATGGATACAGCCAAGAATTTCTCCCCAAGAACTAACTGAGAGGATGAATCTGGGGATAGGGCAATTTGGTCATTCCTTTTGAAAGAGTTCTGTCTTCCTTGTAAGGGTCCAGAATTAGTAGAATTTTGCCTGAGTATGTATAAGTTTTTATTGAAGTTCATGTAACCTAGGATAGAAAAGGGGTGGACAGCTTTCCTTGATATGACAGCAACTTATTGATTCAATTTTGCCATGCAATGTAGCACATATTCCTAACTGGAATTTCTCAGTATGTCCTCTGGATTCAGAGTGAACACCCACTGACAAGTCTGGGTGCTGTGGATGTGATAGCCTTTTCCTCACAGTTCTTCACTTTAAGAGGGAAAGCCCAGTGACATTTTAGGGGTGATCTCTACACCCCATTTGCCACCAGCACTAGAAGTTCAGCCTCTTTTCTAATATTCCAGTCCTCTGCTACTAACTAAGCAGATATATTTTGAAAGGTCTGAGCTCCTTTTTCTGATATTTTTTCTGGATCCACCAATCACTCTAAGCATACATTAGCTTGTTTATTATCAAGTATATATTGAGTAGCTCCTAGGTAGCAATTTGACATGAAATGATCATTTCTCATGCAAACGAAGCAAAAATATGTGCACAAATACAAAATAGTAAAAGTTATTGAAATTGAAAATAAATGATATCCAAAACTTAATCTTCAGAATAAGTGGGCCTAGAGTCACATATTACAACTTCAAATATAGTGAGGGAGGAATGCAATGGGGGAAAAGTAATGTATACTGATTAGTAGAAAAATGTGTTCTTAGAGTTAATAATGAGGAAAATTTGGTTAAATATGTTCTTAAACATTTTAAAGCAGCCAAAAGTATAATAAAGAATTAGGCTAAAACATAATGTGGAAATTATTAATTGTGATAGTCAGTTTAATATTAAATGATTCTATTAAAGGAAATTTTCAGATTGAATTAGACTATCTTATCTACAACAGAATTTTGTGAATAAATACACCTGAAACAAAGCTATTTATTTATATTGAAAGCAAAAAAGGAGTAAGAAGATAACTGATAAACACAAGCACAAAGAAAGCAGATAACATTAAAATGGATATTTTATTTGAATAGAATATACATGTTTTTTACTTTAATGCCAACATTTATCGAATGCATAGTATATGTCATATAAGCTTTTAGATACTGAGGTTATTGTCATGAACCAAATATGAGTGTATAAAGAAAAATAAAACAGAGCAAGGAATAGAAAAATGTGTGAATATTGAAAACTCTAATTCTTGAATTAAAGAATTCAAGAAAATGACAATGGAAAGCATTACATAATAAAACATATGAGATACAGTCACATAATTATTCAGAGATAAATTCATATCATTGTAAGCAAGCAAAAAAAGAATGCAAATGACCTGAAGTTAGAATTTTCCCAAATGACACCCTGCATAACAGCATATCACAAATTATTAGCAATACTATACTAATGATAGAAATACTATAGAAAGTGTATATATACTATAGAAAGTATGTATATATATATAGTACACTATATCTTGGAAAGTGTTTCTGGGGTAAAAAATAATTTGGAAAATGCTGTGTCAATGGAGCTATTTTTTACATTTTTTTAAACTTGAAAATTCCTCAGTGTCTTTAACATGATAATAAGCATTGTTAAGCACTAAGAGGAAATAAAATATTAACATTTCAGAACAGTGTTTTTCTGGAAAATCTAGAAAATGCTGAGTTGAGCATTCAATTTAAGCTGCACTGTGAAAGGATCAAGTAATACTAAAAATAAAAATAACAATTTAAAAACACAAACTGTTCAAATTAATAAATAACTAATAATTTGGATCTCTTTAAAAATAAAATCGCCTAGTGACTAACCTGAATATGGAAAAATAACAGCTATTTAATACCAATAAAATTGAAACACCAATGATAATGATTTTTGAATAAACTATGAATGGCTTAAATTGACTCAGAAGGAAAACAGGAATCAAGAAGATGAATATTGTGATGGAATTGGAAAGTCACCTTAGTGCCTTTAATGAAAGTTCACAAATTACATGGTTCATGATTTCAGAACTTCAATAGATAATTAATGTATATAAATGATTCCAGAAAATAGAACATCATGGAGAGCTTATAAGCTCACTATAAACATCTGATGTAATATTTGTTCCAAAACTAAAATAGGGTGATAGTAAATAGAAAAAAAAAGATTTTAGTAAGAAGTTTAAAAAATTCTGTTACAAACAAACTAATCTCTTATTTTAAGTGACTACAATGATGTATTTTGCTTATGTAGTGATTTAAATGTTCATTTTATTATAAAACTTGTTTTTAATTAATTAAGGGATGCAAAAATTATTGCAACTAAGAAATATATTAACATAATCCATCACATTAGATTGGCTGTTCTTCTGTTATTGAGTTTTATCTTGATAGTATTTTACAGTTTTCTACTGTTTCTGCTTTAGATTGAATAATGAAACATAACTCTTTCATACTTAAAGACTCTATATATCTTAATCTGATTCTGCTCAAGCAATAGGCAACCTCACTCTTTAATGCTTTCCTATTAAAGTAAAAAATAAAATATCTGTGATTATCATTTGTATTTAAATAATTCTGCCAATGTATCAGGGCAAGAAAAATAAATGAGAAACAATAATGAAATTTAAGGATGAAAGATTGTCATTTTATGCTAAGAACATGGTTGTGTAGTTTGACAATACAAAAAGAAATAACTAATAATTCAATATAATAAAAATGTTTCTATTAATATGATTGATTATAAAATAAACATAACAAATCATTCATTTTTCTATTTGCCTGTGATTATAAGTTTGAAGAAAAACTTATGGTAAAAAAAAGATTCAATTATAAGAGCAAACAAAATTATAAATTATCTTGGCATAAACCTAAGAAATAAAAAAGCTTATGTCAGTAAAATTATATATTTCTTTTCTTAAAGACACAAAAGAAATAATAGCATATACTTTAATTCTGGATGAGAAGCATCAACATTTTATGTTTTCGATTACAACAAATTATCAGTATAAATTTCCTGCTAATTAGATAAAATATGGCTAATTCTTAAATGTATCTGAAAGAATAGTCAGTATAGATTAAATTTTAAAATGCCAGAACAACTAAAATTTGGGGGAAATGAGGAAGGGTCTTTTAAATATGGTAGGAAATCTATAAATGCTCTAAAGAAAGAATAAAACATTTGACTACACAAAAAATTAAAGCTGTTTTATGGCAAATTAGATCTTAAAAATAAAAGTTATGGAGAAAAACTGTGCATAGCTTTGATTAAGAGTTAATATTTATAGTATTGAAGGACTTCTATGCATTTATAAGGAAAAATAAATTCTGTAATTTGGCAAAGCAAATAAGTAATAAATGGGAAACTCAGAAAAGAAAATACAAATTACTCAAATAACATACATGTGAAAATGATCAATAGCATCTGTGAAATACAAATTCTTATCCATTATAATAGTAAAACTTTAAAACATAAAGATTTGGAGAAAATTGCTGTCTGATAGACATCTAGGAAAAATATGAATTGTAATAGCTTCTTTTTACATGAAACAACTTGCTAATACCTATTTCCAGATATTACTCTTCAACCCAGAAATTCTGTCCCTGTGAATTTATCATATAGAAACAAAAGTTTCAGCACCTTAGACTATAAATTAAAAAAAGAAATCTTTTCCTACAGTATTGTTTGTAGAAGAAAAAGATCAGCAAATGAGAAATGACTGTCCAAAACAGGAAAATAATTGAATATATTGTGGTACATCCATGAATAGGTTTTTATGGAAACAGAAAAAGAATAAGTAAATCTATACCCATTGAGCTCAATTTCCATTTTTCAGTGAGAAAATTAAGATGCAGACAAATACGAATGGCTTCACTCTGTAAAACAAACGTTGATAAAAACTGTATATATGAAAGTGTAGTATATAGATATTTGTAAATGGCTGTATGAGCAGGCAGAAAGAAGAGGGATATTTATGGCAGTAACTATGTTCAAGGTGTAAGGAGACAACAGAGGGATAATGAAAAGTAAGTTTTTAATTACTCTACAATATACCTGAAATCTAAGTATAATTTCAAGAATAGAAAATTCAATCTATGTTATTGGTTCAAATTATAAAAATGAATATATAAATGAGGGAGGAGAGAGAGAATATCAATGTATTAAAATATTCATTTGTCCCAGACTTCAAAATGCCATGTATAAAAATACATTTATAAAGAAAAAAATAGCTGACGGAGTCCAGGAAACCTTTGAAATGATAATAAGGATGAGAATATTCTCATAGCTTGTTAATTAAAATATATGTGTGCTGGTTGGGTTTTTCAGATTATAAATTATCTCAGTTTACAGGGAAACAAAACTAAAACAGTAAGAAGAAAAGGAAATAATCTCTGAAGGCCTCATGGAGATCAAAAATGTTGCCTTTGCTATTCAGATTAGAACAGAGGCTTTAACCCACCAAGAACACAAAATTGTTGTGCCTCATGGTCAGATGTCTTTGTTTCAGAGGCTACAACTGAGGCCTCTTTTTCAGTGTGGTGGGATGGATCGTGTTTAGTGTGGGTGGGGCCAGAGTAAGAATAAAATTCATGTAAAGACACACCTCCCTGGAGGAATCTCGTGACCAACTGCTATGTTTCCAACACTTTTTGGGTCAGTAATTTATTCTTGAGTCCCATTCATACAGTAACATAGAGTTCATGCATCCAAAGGAAGTCTGCCATGAAAATGCCTCTCCTAGAAGAATCATTGCCCCTCCCCATATTCTTCCACTCTCATCCCCTTCAGAAAGCCCATTCCTTATATACCACAGAAGTTTTGCCTTGCAATTGGTTGTAAGGTGTAATACCTCACCTAGTTTACAGGTTGTTTTCATTTGTTGTCCTCCTGATGCAGTGACAGGCACATGTTTCCAAATTAGTTAGGTCTTGCGCTCTAGAGGTGGGCCTATAAATAATCAGTTTGCTGGGTTTCTCATAACTCTGTAATTCTATATAAGATACTTAGTATTTGGGGAGAGGGGAAGAGGGAAAGATGGGTGCCTTCCTTTAACCTAAATTTGAACCCAGCCCACAAAAATGGATGATTTGCTAGATAGACTGATGTCTTTGAAATAACCTTTGCTCTTCTAATTAGTCTATCTTCTCATAACTAAAGCCATAGCTCTCAAATTTATCTCCTTTGTGAAATTTACTAAATGTGTGCCTATATTTCTTGCTCTATGATATGTAACTATATCTTACAGCCAAATTTTGTGCTTTCTGAGACTTATACTTTTCATAAATATTTTAATTCAAATAAAGTAAATTTCAGCACATCAGCATATTTTCTCAAGATCAAAAATATAACTATTATCATTTCTAATTTTATTAGTATTCTCTAAAATCATAGAATTAATATTATAAATTCTAGTTTATATTGTTATTTCTTAAAATAGATCTAGTTTATGTTCAAAGATCTTTAAAATGTTTCTGAAAATATTTGGAAACATAGTTCATTTTATATAAAAGCTGCCTTTCTGATTGTATCTCTCACAATCTCTAATCTGTTTTACATCTACCTGATATTTTTTTCCACATTCTGTCTCATTTATCACTGTGTCTTGTAACAATTAATTCAAACATCACTCTTTTGTTTAACCAATCGGAAATTCTTATTTTGATTCTAAGGAAAGGTATGAAAAAGAAAATACAAATAAAATTAATTTTTAAACCTTTTTTTCCCAACTTTTTGTGAGATATGTACCCTTAATTAGGCTCATAAATTCTGATTTTCCTAAGGAAGACCAAATCCAGAAGGGAATGTCAACACTAATAAAATAACTCAGTGTGAAATGCTCCAAGTTTTATAAGATTATACTAAATTTATCCTCATTAACAGAAAAATGAAAACCCACATGTGACTATTTAAACTTCCCTGGAGTATGTTTTGTTTTTTTTTTTGTGGGGAGGGGTTGGGTTGAAGCAGTTGAAACTCTTTAGTAAAATAACAGACATATTGCTGATTCAACCTTGTTCATTCACTCAGATTTCAGAAACTGAATGTAGAGGTTTTCTCGTTTTTCTGCTTCCTCCCACTCATTAATTTGAAAGTTGCCTTTGAGGGGAAATATTAAGAGGCTGTGCTGAATGTTAAAGTTATAATTATTTTCTGAGTTCCATACCATAATTTTTTTAACCAAAAAGCTATACCTGAGAATTTATATGGTTTAGGAAAATTAAAATTAATGAGTTGAACCCACATGCATTCTCAGAAATTGATTCATTATAAAATATATTTATTAATCACATATTTTCAAAACTTTGAATACCAAGTTAAACACCTCAGGCTATGTTATATCATTGCATCCACTGGCTCCTTAAGGGAACTTATTGGCATATTTAACTTGATGTCTTGCTACTGTCAAAAGGGATATATTTAGAAGAAATCTTCTAAATTTTTCTCTCAATATTATTGGCTCTTGGCTTCATGGGCTTATTTTGTCTGCAGATGACAGTTCTTCCCTTTACCATTTTTTTCATTTTTTCTTCAAAGTAAGGTCTTAGTGTGGAGGGCACCTTAATGATTGGGATGGCTTCTTGAGTTTCTCTGAATCTGGATAGTCATTCAGCATTGTCTCCAGTTGAGGTGAAGGGATTAAACCTTCATAGTCTTATATTGATCAGCATTGACTTCGGGATGGCCCTAAAAAGGGGACTTGAGAAGTCTCTCACTCTTGGCGGTGCAGAGAATAAGTTCTTCAACCCTGAGGCAGAATCTAAGCAACCCAGCATAAAGTCTACTATGGGCAGCTTACATATCAACTAAATTGTATTCATTATTATTTCCATAAGTTTGTTATGATTTTTGTATCTCTACACTTGCTGAACTGCTCTCCTACCCAGTCTTCTTCCCAAGTCAGATGCAGAGGGTCATTGAATCGCCTAACTTAATCCTCCCTAGCAGATAATTCAAAACCTGTGTCTTTTCCATCTGCCATACGTGTTCACCTTTCATTTCTTCCTCTTGTTTCCTCATTTCTTCCTACTTTGTTGTTAGGGGGCAAAGACAGACATTTGTTTTTCATCTAACATCTACAATATTGTCTCTGAATTTCTAGTGTAGGGTTACATCTTTCATCCTTCTTATCTATCTTCCACTTTACTTCCTAAATGATATTTCTATAATGTAAAACAAATCACTTCCATTTTCTCTTTAGTCAGTTTAGTCCATTGTTTTCTGTATAATGATAACATTTCTTATCATGGCACAGATTTCTCCAGCCCCACCTGAACTCCACAATTAAGCCATCAGGAATGCTTTCAGTCCTCCAAGTACATCAGACTAGTTCATATCTTCATGTCTTTGGTGATAATGCTCCTTTTGCCTAGAATACTCTTTCCTCCTACTCCCTTGCCACTTGAGAATGTCTGTTTATCTTTCAAGTCTTAGTCTAAGCAGTAGCCCTCTCTGAAACCTTTCATTTAATCCATATTGAACCATCTCATTCTTTATTTATAACCCTACCATGTCCAACATCGTGCTATATTTATATCTACAATTCTTAACTGTAGTTTGTATGCCCTACCATTTGTGCTCTCCTGGAAGGCAAAAATTATATTCAGTTTATTCCTGAAGATCATGGAAGAAGCATATTTGTGAAGAATGAAAGATTGCTAAACAGAAGGGAGGGACCTGTTACACATAGGATGCATGTGGGATGCAAACAAACAAACAAACAAACAAAAAACAAGCTTGGTTTTGTGACTTTCTTCAATTATTTCCAACCATCTCATGATAAGAAGAGAAGAGATAATACGAAACATTCAGGAAAAAGAACTGAAAAGTTGGATCCATTGGAAAGACACAGTGTAGAGAAGATTAAGTGTCCAAGTGAGAACTTTATTTAAAAGGATACCTCTAGGGAATAGTCTGTGTTGGAAGCAAATGAACCTAAAGTCTACTGAATAAGCTAAGGGAGGAGAGGTAAACTGGGAACTGGAGGACAAAAGGCAGAACTGGTAATAGTGCTGTAGTGGATGAAAAGGAGAAAAAGAGGAAAAGAAAATTTTGGAGCTCAGAACTTTGGTGATGAAGCAGTCAGAGTGATGACAATGTCCAAGGTCCAGTCTTAAGTTTAGGCACCCTAAGGGGAAAGTAATGAAGATGAGATTATTATTTGTACTAAAGAAATTGAAAATCATTCAGGTCAGGAGACTAGTTGGGTTATTAGTAGAATGAGATATTAGATGACTGTTATAAATCCTGGTTTCCTTGGGCCCATCCTGGGTTATAACTGCTGCTCCTGTATAACTATTAATAGCAATTTCTCTCACTCTCAAAAATGTCACTGTTTGAATGAAAATTATAAAGTCAATCTAATTCTTATTAAACTCCAAAAATAGCATGATACTATTAGTGCCGTAAGATATATGTATAGCTTTCTGGACTTTGAGGAAAAAGTCAGGCTTTCAAAATTTGAATTAGTACATGGTAGAGGATTTAAAGAATAGTAATTGCAATTTACAATGGAAAATTATAATGAATGTATATTTTTATTATAACACTTATCACAAATAGAATTTTTTAATTTTTACATTTAAACACAAAATCTTAGGTTTACCATAGATGAGTCCCACCTAACATATTTTTTGAATAGAATAAACTAAACCAAATAAGCAAAGCCTAATACATAGGTAAATAATTTATATTTAATGGGGAGTTTGTCAACTTAGAGATGTTTCAAATAATTGCTACATCCAATGAGAGAAAGAACACAGGATGAAACTTAGAGGACATCTTACCAGTTAAGTAAAAAATATCCAAGTTAATTACCCTCTCTTAGCTCATTTCCTCCCTGGTAAAGGGATAGTGCTAATCCTCTAATCTCTCAAAGGAGTTTCAGTGAGGACCAAATGAACAAATAAAAAATATTTTTAAAAACTTAGTACAAATGTAAGTATGCTAAATGTCCTTTCTAAAACAGAAAAACGAAAGCAAACATGAAACACGAAAATTTGATTCCCAGTGAGTTAACACAAATATTGACTTAACAAATAAATATGTCACCATCAGTACATACAGAAGTGATTTTTCCATGAATTAAAAACTCATTTTATAAAATAGAACATAGAAAGAATACTGGGAATAACCAAAAACCATTGTTATTTTGTTAGAAATCTGTCCTCTCACTTTACAAGAAAGAGTAGTTAAAACAAAGACCTGATGAGAAAATGAATTTTTCGAGACAGAAATATCCAATTCCTTCTTTTTTAAGAGTATCACCTATTAAAATCCTTAAACCTAGCCATCAGAAGGTCAACTGCTTTATAGGTTAATTCCATCAATGCATGTAAGAGATTAGAACTCTCTATGAGAACAACTGTTAGTCATTTGTCTTTTCACATCAAAATTCATGAAAATTCTTTAGTAATTTAGGGTGGTATTAAGAAGACAAAATTAGTTCCTGGGGCAAAGAAAAGAAAATGCATATCACAACATTAGTTTCCTGATAATGAAAGCTGGAAATAATGAAAATCAATTGGAGCAATAAAGCTTCCTAGAAAATCCCTTACTGATGGTAAAATTATATGACTATATGATTTTTTTAGATTATGCCTAGGACACTTTAAGTTTATAAATATATCAAAAATCATCAATGCATTTTTATGGGAAAATTCTTCATTTTCCATGCAAAATAAAGATTTCTCACAGAGTAAACAACTTTATTAAAATGAGACAAGATTATTGCACAATTTGCAATATATTATAGCCTAGAGTAATAGGAGAAGAATGTAAAATTCTGTTATAGTTAATATACTTTTGTACAGAAATGAAGATATTTTAAATTTCAGCTATGTTCTGGGGTCTGTGCTGGGCATTTCATATAGATTATGGCACTTAGTTTCTATGAAATAAAAAGATATGTTATATAGGGAAAATCAATGTGCAGATAAGGGGTCAAGATGCTAGAGATTCTCCCCATGCCATCCCAAGTTTCTAGTCCTCTGGTTATTTCATCAGATAATCCTGATAATTCTGTGAAGGATTTTGCAGCTGTAATTAAAGTCCCCAGTCAATTGCCCTTAAGACATGGAAATGATCAAAATAATTCTGATATAATCAAATAAGTCTTTAAAAGACAGATTTAGAAATCTCCAGAGAATTAAAGTGTGAGTAGGACTAGACCTGCTTTTGCAGCTTTGAAGATGGAGATACCATGTTGAGTGTGGTATCTCTGAGGAGCAGAGGGTGACTGAGACGGGGACCTTAATCCAAAAACCACAAGGAAATAAATTCACCCTGGGTTCTTAGCCTAGTCAGTACCTGGATTTTTACCTGGCATGACCCTAAGCAGAGAACCCTAGTTGAGTCATGCCAGATTTCTGAACTAGAGAAAAGTGAGATAATAAATGCATTTTCTTTTAAGTTGCCTAGTTTGTGGTAGTTTGTTAGAGTAGCAATAGAAAACTAATACCGATACTCAGTCATAGATCTAAGTATCTAAAATTTAACCCATCCCTCATAAAATATAGTAATGAAAATTGTTGAGAGCAAGATAAACAGGTTGATTTGAAGAAATTGTATTCATTCATTCATTCATTCATTCAACTACCAAGTTTTTCTTACAGGCCTATCTCTGTAAGGGCTAGAAACATTGAAAATCCAGTCTCTTTCAATGAAGAGCTCACAATTTAAGACTTGAAGGCAGACAAGCAAGTGGATCAGCTCAGTATAGGGTGTTTTTTAGTTACTATGAAATGATTGGTCAGAAATTATAGCATGCATGCTTTTAGTTTTATTTCTTCCCATATTACCTATAGTAGATAAGATAATGACTCCCAAAGATGTCCCTGTTCTAATCCCAGAACCTGTGAATATCGTTTTACAGGACAAATAGAAATTAAGATCTTAATTGGCAATACGTAAGATAGGAAGAGTCAGGATTATCTAGGTGAGATCCATGTAGTTTTAAGTGACTTTCAAAGTGAAAGAGAGGGTGTACCTTGGTGGCCTAGTGGTCCTGGAAGAGGTGTCACGTATATCCTAAGGTCCTGGGTTCAGGACCTGGGACTAGGGATGGGGTTGGGGCAACTAGTGTGAACAACTTATTAAAAAAGAAATAAAGTGCTTCTTCCTCTTCTCTTCTCTCTGCTTGCCTGCTTTCTTGCCTTCATTCCTGTCTGGACCTTCCTTTAAAAAAATAGGAGATTGAAACTGGAGAGATTTCAGAGCAATTCACTTTGAAAGGATTGTATAGTCATTGCTGGATTTGAAGATGGAGGAAAGGACCACAAACCAAGGCATGTAGAGAGATGGAAAGAACAATAAAATGGTTTCTTTTGTAGAGACTCCAAACAGGATCACAATTCTGCTGATACTTGGATTTTAGTCAAGTAAGAACCATTTTGTACTTCTGATCTCCAGTACTATTAAGATAATAAGTTGGAGTTCTTATACCCAACAAATTCATGGGAATAGCTAGAGCAGCAGTAGAAAGTAAATGTGTTGCTTGAATTACCCTGATGTGAGATGAAAAAAAAAAAAAATGGAATAGAGGAGAACTCATTATGGTTATTTTATTTTAACTAACACTCAAGATACTCTCTTTAAACATTGAGAATGTCTACAAAAAGAAAACAAGAGCAAAAACCTCATAAGAGAAAAATTGGATAAATTGTACTTCATTAAATTAAAAAACTTCTGTTAGTCTAAAGGAACTATTAAGAAAGTGAAAAAGAAGCCTCAGAATGAGAACAAGTATTCGAAAACATATATCTAACTTACATAGTTGTTAGAGAAATACAAAACAAACCACCATGAGATACTACTACATACCTAGTAGTATGGCTAAAGTAAAGAGGATTCATAATGATAAGGAGAAGAGAAGAAAGAATAAGGAGCAACTATGATTCTCATATATATTTCCGGCATAAAATAAAATGGTATAACCACTTTGGACAATAGTTTGGCAATTTCTTATAAGTTTAAACAAATACTTTCCATGTGATCCAGCAATTTTAAATTCTGTTCTTTGGTATTTATCATATACAAATATCTACCTATCTCTCTACAGAGAGATATGGATATTTATCCTATATGTGTATCACAAACATGCCCCACAACACACCACACCACATCACACATATGCTTCTCCAAACTAAGATCCACACGTGAATGTTTGTAACAACTATGTTCAGTCACCCAAACCAGAAACAACTCATCAACTGGTGCATGAATAAGCAAAGTGTGATACATCTAAACAATGGAAGGTCACTCAATAATTTTAAAAAATGAGCTGCAATATGTGACATTGTGGGCGAATAAAAAGTTATGTGAGGTAAAAGAAGCTGGACTTAAATGATTACATATTGTGATTCCATGATATTCTAGAAAAGACAAATCTATAATGATGGATAACAGATCCATGGTAGCCCAGGCTGGGGGAGGGGTAGGCAATTGCAAAGCGACATGAGGGAAATTTGGGAATGACAAAAATATTACACCCTTTACTTGTGTTGGTTGCTATATAACTATACATACATTTATAAAAAATTAATTGACTTGTATGCTTAAAAGATAAGGTTTTGTTGTATGTAAGCTATTCCCAGTAAACTTGATTTAAACTCCTCCAAAAAAAAAAAAGAAAGAAAAGAAATACATTGCACGTGGTTTAAATAAGTTATGGATCAATCTCCAAACTGTAATCTCTAGAAAATATGGCATATTAAATATATTAGAACAGAAAACCTATGTAGGTGCAAAGTTTCATAGTTACTGCTCAGGCATCAAAACTCAGTTGTAGTGTATATTTCCTTGCTGATCTATTTAATTAATCTAACATTTAAAAAAGAAGATTTTAGTTAAATAGAAGGAGCCAAAGATAAGTTATAGACTGAAATAAAAGTAGGAAATGGTCTAACATCATTTTCATAAAAAATGCTCTCATAGTTTGATACATAGTAAACAGAATATTGAAAATTAGAAAATAGTTTGCTGAAATGAGTATAATTTATCTTGCTTAAGATTCAGGAATAGACAATTAAAGAACTATTTTTTTTAACTAAAAAAAAGAAACATATCCACACTTGTAAAATGCTCTCAAGTCCCTGGAGAAAAATACTAAGTACAGGGTATTATTATTTCATGAACATTGGACTTACTTTGACAGTCATTATAGCTGCTGCATTTATCCTTGCTGGGCTTGCCTCCATAAAGCGCATCTTTTGTATGTGCATTTGTAGCTCATTAAAAGCACACAGTGGTTTTGGGAAATGTTGTTTTAGAGATACAGACATTGAACTTGTGAGATGGCAACTATTTTACCCAAGCTACTTTGCCATCATGATGCCCTTTGTACCACACCAGAGCTCAGTCCCTCTCCATGGAGTATGAATATGAGAGATTTTTTAAAGAATTTTATTTTGGGGGCAGTTCTTTTAAGAATATCATTTGACAAGGAACTATGACCCTTCCCTCTTGCTCTACAAAGGGGCCTAAAGACTGTAATAGGAAAACTATTAGAATAGAAAAGAATCATTTCATTTTACTTGTAAATTTTATAATCTAAGGTCGGGGGAGTCAATCCAACTCTTTGTTAATATCTTTCAATTGCGGCATACAATATTTCCTTTGTAAAGGCAATGCACTTCTCACTATTTTAATAAGCATTGCAGTTTGTTCCCTTGGGGTTTTGTGGTTGTAGTCAATAGCTATAAACTGTAGAGATGTGACAGGCTGTTTCATCTCATTAAGATGCCACACGACCATGATTCCTTCACCCTCCTTCTTACATCTGATTTGTGCTCCTCAGATGACCTTTAAGACCTCCATTGCTTTGCAAACACATTGCATGTCCCAAGGGCACATAATTAAGTAGGTCGCATGCTTCATATCACATATTAGTTAGTACTTGCCTTTCAACATGTATTTCCTCTGTTCTACTGTGGGAAAACTTTCTTTTTTCATATGACATTCTTTGATAATTTCCTGGCTTTTTTTGTTGCTGTTGCAAATTCTTGGATTTAAAGAAATATCCTTAACATATTGTAGGAACACTTAAGGTCATCTGGGATTTCATTAGTATTGAACGTAATTGTTCTCATAATTTTTAAAGAGCAGAGCTCACTCATAACTAATAATAGTATTGCCTTAGACTTGTACTTCTAGAAATAAAAAGAGTCCTCAAGGATAATAATTGTGGTTGTATCCTTTGTCAATTAAAGTATGTCAATCATTTTTGAATAATGCTATCCATAAAATGTCAAAACAAGAATTAAAAAAATTTTAATGTATTTTGATAGTCTTTGACAATAAATTGGTTTATATAAAGGAATATCGACTTAACAGAATTACTATTAATTCATCTTGGAAATGTTATTTGCTATGCATGCTATAGGATTTTATAATCAGGCAAATAATATGTGTACTGTGATCATTTATAATTTTTGCATTTATAACTTCAGTAACTGAGTGTGAATATTTAGCAACAAGATGAAATTTCATTTTGACGACTACCATTATTGAATAGTAAAAGCTTTAAAAATATTTAGTACAGGTAAATTTTGAAGAAAATTCGGATTGCATGCTCTGCTTCTCTATCCCACCATTGTAATCTTTATCCTTTGTAAATCAAGTATGTTTTCTCTACCCAATAAATCCACTACATTAATCCTATATGAAATATTTGTGTCTTTATTAATAGGCATTTTAATTAAGTTGAATTAAATGACTAGTGACTTGCTTCTTTAAGTAATGTTAATCAAGAGATATGAACAAAAATCAGTTGATGATGATCACATTAAGAAATCAATAGGACATGAGAGGGTGGCTAACAAGCCACGGATCCCTAGAGAATAGTGCTTCTCTGATTTAATGTGTATAGAAATTAGCTGGAGAACTTGTTAAGATATAGATTTTTGATTCAGTCATCCTTGGATGGGACCTGAGATTTTTCAATTCTAAGTAGTTCTTAGAAGATCTCTGTTTGTGAGAGGTACCATATTTTGAACAAGTGTATAGTCCATTACTAAATCACAGTCAACAACCCGTGTAAGTACCATGGACTGGCACCTAGTTTGGTACCATCAGATTCAAGGTTGAAGAACCTCCCAATGTTGTACCCAAGGAAGTTGTAGCAAGGCACTGGAGTACAAAATATGCCTTCTGGATTAAAATAGACCAGTTTGTCCTTTTTCCCCTTTTATATCCTTCTAGAACTGTCCTGAAATGCAGCTACTAACTTTAGGAAAAATGACCAATGTCAATTTTACTCTTAAATATAGTGTTAGATGATAGTCACAATGGCATGTATGGACTTACGCGTGCTATAGACATAGTCAAAAAGGTCGATTTACTTGGAAACGTACCAGACTCTCCATGTCTATGTACATACTTATGTGTACCCACATATGAGGTGGTGGGACTTCCCACCCTTGACTGAGTAGAATCATACTACAGTGGGCTTACTTTCGTTTTCCCCCCAGAACAAGAACTGAAGCTTTTACTTCCAATCTTACTGAATACAAAGAATTCCTTTTCAATACAAAAAAAAAATTAAATAACTTTATGATCTAACAGAAAGTTCATAATCAAAACCTTTTAATTGAATTTGTCCTTGATTAATCTTAAGCTTATCTATATACATTTGAAAAAAAAAAAAAAAGAAAACCAGTACACCTATGAGAGACATATTATTCATTTAACCTATGGACAATAGCTTCTCTCTACAGTTATGGTTTTGGAGATAATTAAGACAATCTGGCTGATGAGCCTCCCATCTCATTATACCACATTGAGATGTCCTGTTTTATGCTCCAGAACGACTGATTCATTATGAAGAACAGCAAGCCAGAAAAGACTGGAGATGATCAATTTATACAAAATCCAGATGAATTGGAGAGTTCCAGGAAACAGATATTTAAAAATAAGATATAAGGGCTGCTTAACTTGTCCTTCATATAAATGATGAGAAACCAACAAAATAATTCAAAGATTCCATTTCAAACATTTGTATGAATGCCTTAAGATATTTCTCTTTTTCATTTTATTATCTTTGACTGATGACGTTTCCTTGTAAATATTAAATCAACAAAGCCAAACAGTAATATGTAAAGGCTGATCGCCAAGATTCCGCCTACAACGGAGTAGATTTCCATATTTTGAAATAATAAATCAGTTTTCAATCTGTGATGTATTCTTCATAAGCCATTTCCTTTTCTTTCTGGTCACAGGACTGCTCTGACCTGCCCACCACTGTTTATTGGGGCCATGTGACTTGGGGCCATGTGACTAAGTTCTAGCTAATGGAATATGAAAAAAAATGTGTTCCTTCTTGAAAGGTTTTTTTTCTCTGGGCTCTGCGAGGAAACAAAGTCAATCCACAAAAAATGGAATAGCCAGGGCTGGACTTTATAGGGGTTTGCGCACCCTAGGGAGGTTCTCTGGTCCACAGAACGGGACCAGGGAAGTCGTGCCCGAACAAAGGGAAACGCGCTCTTTAAGCAAAATAATTTCCTGGGCTTCATACGTCGCGATTGGGGATTGGTCCTGTGATTCCAGGTGTGGGTTTCAAACCCAAAGTCTGACGTCAGCCACCTTTTTCCCGGGTATGGCTGCCGCCCCTCTGGGCCAGCCTAACACTTCTTTCAGACTGATTAAAAGTAAACAAAAAGCTCCCTCAAAATTCTACATGTGCACTTCCCACTCTTGTAACTGACTGAAAAGGAGAAGAGGACAAAGAGAAGGGAGGTGCCAGTCCATGAATAAACTTGTAGAAGTTCATCTGAAAAGGAAACACAACGTTTGACTGTGAACTTAGAGAAAACTGAAACCTCTCTTGTTTGAATGCCTTATATATTTTGAAATTCTTTGTAATTCAGTAAGCCTACCCTAAATAATATAGGTGGAAAATAGTAAGTTAAATCTAGTCCATGTACAGATGTTCAGAACCTGCGAATGTGATCTTGCTTGGAAAAAGTATCTCTGCAGATGAAATTGTTAAATATCTTGAGATCATCATGGATTACCTAGGTGAGTCCTAACTCTAATGACAAGTGTGCTCATAATCTAAAAGAAGGTAGAAGATACAGGGGAAGAAGGTGTGAGAACAGAAACAGAGATTAGACAGTCTTAGTCAAGAATCCTCCCCTAGGGGGATTCTCCCTTTAGGGGAGTGCAGGTTTACTGACAGCTTGATTTTGTACTTCCAGTCACTGGAACCATGAGAAAATAAATTTCTGCTGATGTAAAGCCTCAGTTTGTGATCATTTATTGTGTTAACCCTAGGAGCACACTTTAAGCCTTTATAATGTTACAATACACTCTTCCATCAACAAAATAATACAGAAGCCCATAGGAATCTTATACAACTCCCCTACTGTAATGCAGGGTCCTGGAGAGTAGAGATTTTGTATTGCTCATTGCATGGGTTTTCTATGCATAGAACAGTGCCTGAAATGTAGCAAGTGCTTACCAAACACTTGTTGAATGAATGAGCAGAGACAGGGAAATGTAACTCCAGCCTGCTTAGAAGATGTAATTCCCTTCCTGAAAAGCTTTAATAGTCATTATGAATTTGCCTTCCTTGGGAGAACCATTTTATAGTTTTGTTCATATTCCTTTTTTCTCTAATAAGACAAAAACCAACAAAAAACAAGAAAGGAAAAGGAGGATAGTAAAATAATAAATAGATCCTTCTGTAACATGATTTCACCCCCACCTCTTCTTCCCCTCTGATAACTTCAGTTCTGCTTGCAAGATCCAAAATTTTATTCTGAGTTTATGCTAACAGTTTATTTGCATTGCTTCTCCGAATTCCACATATAGGTGAAATTCTACATGTGGTCCTCATTCTGAGACAAGTAGGGTACAGTGGTTAAGAGTTGAGTCTCTGAATTTTGACAGACTTTGATACAAACTGGCCTTGGCATCTCTGGCAACTGTGACATGAGCAAGTTAATTCACGTTCCTGAGCCTCAATTTCCACAGTAAGATTGCTGCTGGATTAAGTCACTCGTATGGCCCTTGACTGTTTAAGTTTACAGTCAATAACTACTATCATAATAACTACAATTTGGAATAAACTATACTTTTACAAATTCAATTGTAATTATCTCTTAAATTTGAAAAATGACATTTCACCTATTGTAACATTTTTTAACATTTTGAATTTCAATGAACTAAGCCCTTCCTAATCACAAAATAGTATTCTACCCAAGTATCACAGTATTGCTAGACTAACTTCTGTATACCACATATAAGTCATGACATTTTCATATTAAATATATACAGATTGCTGGGAATTCCAAGTGGTAAAATAAAAATCAGCCACATCTGAGCACCCTGCCTTCCCTGCTGTCTCAAGGAGGCTGGACAAGCAGTTGGCCTCATGCTTCTCTGCCCTTTGGTTTACTATGTTCAAAGTGATCTATCTGTTTCAACATCTCATGAAAATAAAAGATCTCCATTTTGTTTATGTTGTGGTTTAGTACTTAAATATCACATATTGATAGTGTATGTCACTCAGGAATGCAACTTTTCAAAACCACAACTATTAATTTGCATGTATTAGCATAACATTGGAGCACAAACATTCATAGTTACTCCATCAACATTGCAAATCAAATCACATAAAGCTGAACACAAATCTCTAAGCATATGAGGAAGGAGTTGGATAATAAAATTGCAGAGTGGTGTCACCAAAGGGCTAGGAAGATGATGTCTTTAGAAGGCAAGATAGAGGAGTTTGTAATGTTTTATGATGTTATTCATTGGACATAAAAGCTATTCTAATTGCATAAATTCATTCTCAGTCTTAATTCCTTTAACTTTAATTTTCTTATAAAGGTTTGTATTTCTCAACTGTGAGGTAAAATAATCTTTGGTTCTAGAGATAGAAAACATAGTTTAAAATCACAACTCCTGACCTTGGAAGAGGCAGTTTTCCCTTCTCTAGGTCATGCACACTTTCTCCTCCAACCCAAGATGCTGCCATAGCAACTTTCTTTCTGTTCCTCAGGGTTGTCCAACCTAGAACCTTGTACTAGCTTCTGTGTCTCCCCTTGGTTGTCCCTCTCCTCTCTCAATCATTTCTTACAAGTCCCTTAAAGTAGGGGATAAGTCCCACCAGCTCTGTTTACTGACAGCTTGATTTTGTACTTCCGGTCACTGGAAGCCTCCTTTCCTTACTTTCTTTTGTATTTCACTATTTCCTACTCCTTTTGTGATAAATATATATAGTATAATACTTACCATTTTAAAATATATAGCTCAGTGTCATTAACTGCATTCATATTTTAGTGCAATTTCACTATTATTCATTCTAGAACTTTTCATCAGACCCAAATGAATCTGTATCAAACAATAGCTCCCCACTCCTCATTCTGGATCTTGCTAACTATTGTTCTACTTTCTGTCTCTTTATGTTTAACTATCCCAGTCATTCATATAAATAGAATCATTTAACCCATGTCTTTTTGTGTCTAACACACTTTTTAACATATATTCGAAGCCTATGAACCCATGTTATATATAGTTTAGAGTCTAATAAATTCTTCTCAGGAAAACAAAATAAGAAAAATAGAATTTTAAATAAAAGAATATACTCTCCCTGATCTTTATCTTTAACAAGCGTCTTTAAAGAGAAACTTCCCTAAATCGCTGTTGTCACCTTATCCTGGTTTTAATTTTTGCCCAATATTGATATTTTAATTGGTGTGTGTGTGTCCATTTATTGGAAACTCATTATTTCCCCATCTTGTTAAAAAATAAGCTCCATGAAAACATGACTTTGTCTTGTTTGCTGCTGCTTATCCAGTGCCTCAGATGGTTCTCAGTTCCTACTAAATACATATTAAATGTAGTCACAGCAAGAGTTTCCTTTGCATTTCTATTGTCAGTTTCTCTTCTCATTCTCAGATATTCTGAATTTTTATTTCCAAATCTAAGACCAGCATGAAGTATTTCAAATTCTGACTTCTGAAACTGTAGACTAGGATATTAGCATATAATATTTAGGCAGATGTCACCTATTTTTAAAGTTTTTAATTTTATTGAAGGAACATTGTATCATAGCATTATGTAAGTTCCAGGTGTGAGTCATCATGAATCAACATCTGTGTATAATATGTTAAGTTTATCATCAACAGACCAATTCTGTCTTTACCATATAACTTACCCCTTTTACCTCATTTATCCACTCACTCCTTTGGCTTTTGGTAAACTTACTAATTTGATTCTAGAGACTAGAGATCTATTTTTGTTTGATTTGGTTTTTGATCATTTGTTTGGTTGGTTTTTCTATATGTCACATATGGGTGAAATCAGTCTGTAAGGTTTGCAATTGAAGCGCATTTGGCTAAAGGATTCAGTAATGTGGATATCGTTTTGATACTAACATCTTTTCTGCCTCAGCATTCCCAAAAGAGTACATTCAGGGAAACACTAACAAAGGAAAACCAAGGATGGCTTTATTATGAGTGGCTCTGGCACCTCAGATCCTGAGGTGAGGTTGCTGATAAAATGCAAGAGACTTTGGCTGTGGACTAAAATGTGTGAGGGAGAGGCTGCACCATTTGACAACTTTATCTTCTCAGGAGCAGATAAAAAATCTTGGAATCTTAATACTGTCTGGCCAACAACAGTATACAAATGATAGTAAATGTCTGAAAAACTAGAAATGGACCCTGACTCAGCTCCTCGGAATGGGAGAGACTCCAAACTATTTTGCTATTGCAGACACATTGATTTAGAAAGAATTATACCCAGTAGATAGACCCCTGTCTAAACTCTGGGGCAATTCTTAAATAGTTAAACATGTTTATCAGCTGACCAGAGCAATCCCATCCCTAGCTCTTTATCTTTACTCAAGATTAAAGAAAATATGTGTTAACTAATCTGGGGACTCTTGACAATAGAACTGAAGTTACTAGCAGAGAAGAAGCAGGCGGGTGGGGCAGAAGATAGTGGGGGTCCATTGAAGATTAGTGAAGGACTGCAAGAAATTTGGTGGTAGTTGTGGTATTTTATAAATTTGATGAAGCGTGAACATGTATATCTAAAACTTATATTGTGATGTAAATCAGTGTCACCCCAAAATAAAACAGAACAAAAGCAAAAATGTGGGTGTTTATACAAGGACTCTCACTTGAACATTCCTAGCAGTTTCATTCATAATAATTAAAAACCAAAAAAAAAAAAAGTTTAGAATCAATGAATGGATAAACAAATTTTATATGTATGTATTTTTTCTTGAAATATTACTCAGCAAAAACAAACAAATAAATTACTCCACTGATATATACCCTATCGTGAAGGAACCTTTAAAACATATTGAATGAAAGAAGATAAGCAGAAAAGGCTGTGCATGATTTCATTGATATCATAGTCTAGAAAAATAGAACCTATAGCAAAAGGAAGCAGAATATTTATTATTAGGAGCTAAGGATCTGGGATGGGGAGAGGGAGGAAGGGGACATTTGCACAAAGGAAAGTACAATTTATTGAGCTATGAAAATTTGCAAAATGGTGGCGACACACAGTACTATACATTTGTTAAAGCTCATCAAAATGTACACTTAAAGGTAGTGAATTTCATTTTATACTAATCAAACCTTAATAAATTGGATTAAATATATAGTGAGTGTATGTATTTAAAGATATATTAATAAAGATATATATACATATATCCCTATGAATACTCTGGAATCTGATACAAGGATATTTCTTCCTTTTGAATAAGAGGGGGAGAAGGAAGAAGAAGGTAGTAGATCTTTTGTTCCCACTTAAAAGAGCAGCCTCTGGGCATATTCTAGCAAAATTACAATGAGTGACATACTTTCTATTTCACTCAACATGGTTCTGAATGGTTCTTCTCATCTTCACATTTTGAAATGACAAATTCTTCTTTGTGTTCTTGTAACATGTTTTCTGGCTAGGATTTTTTTCTTTCTTTCTTTTAAATAGTGTTGAGGGAAGGGCAAGGGGTATGAAAGGGTGAGTGAATTACTACAGGGTTATGCTCTTTCTATAGAACAGGAAATGGGTAGTCAGGATTTTCATGGTTGGTCCAAGTTCCTTGTGGACTGAACTTGACATGCCTTGCCTGATGTGTTCCTTATACATTTAGAGCATTCCATCAGAACCACCTCATCTTCACAAAAGTCCCAGTACAGACGGTTTAAATAAAACCCAAATGTTGTAAGAGCATCCCTTTGTTCTACTCACATCTATAAATTTGTCAGGAAATCCTTCTAAGAGTCAATTTTGTAAGTATACACTATTAATAGAAAATGAAAATTTTCAGGTCTTTCAGCAAAGTTTGCTTGAGCTTTGACTTCAAACAGACTGAAGAACAGTAACAGATGACAAATAAAATCAGATTCTACCTCTTATATTTGTTTTTAGGAATAGACTTTAATTATCCCTGCTAAATATTTATAATTATTTAAAATAATTTAAATAGCTGAAAATCTGACAAAGGGTACCTCTCTCATTTCATGGTGGGTATTTATTTCCTAAAACAAAATATGCCACTTGATTTATTTTAGTAGACAAAGGTATAGTACAGCCATTGGAAACCAAAGACATCTTCATGTGCATGTCAGGTTTGCAGTTTTTCCCTGCTCTGTGAAGGAAGACGCAAGAAGTCATATATTTTTAGTTATATTTTGTATACTATGAATTTCCGCGTATGTGGAAAATAATTTTAATTGTGATTCTTAATTCTGGAAAATGTAATGTATTTCCTTTTAAGGCTTAACTACAAAGGGAAAATATTAGGAACTAAGGGGTTGAGAGAGGGAGAAGGAGGAAGGGGACTATTTGTACAAAAGAATGTGTAATTTTTAGTGTTATGAAAATGTTCACAATTGTGATGGTGAATACAATCTGCTTAATTAGAAAGGAAATAACTATGTCTAACCATTGCTAAGAGCCATAAAAAAACATCCAAGATTTGACCACAACCCATACAATCTCAATCCAAGATGGACTGGTTCTGCCATCTAGTGACCACCTTCCTAAATTACATTAATAGGGCACTGGCTGGTTTTGCTGAGAATTCATTTTAATTTAGTGTCATGGTGAATTTTTATCTTCATGTCCTTTCATTTCTATCTACTCTCTCTCTGTCCATATTAAAGCATTTAATGTTTCTGTGACTCAGTATATTTAGCTGTAGAATGAGATAAGAACCTACTTCCTGTAGCTTTTATGAAACTCCCATGAAATAATACATGGAAAACAGCGTAGCACAGTTAATTTTGCATAAAGAGTAGATGTTGTTGTTATAGTCATAATTGCAACTATAATTATGCAAGTCCAGAGTTAAAGATATAAATAATCCAAAGTATGAAAAAATAAGTTATGGATATCTGAGTATTTCAGAATAAATTAAGTATACAATATTTAAAGCTTGGGAAGAGGCTTTCATTGTACACTGCCAACAAATGCATTACTGCAATTACATTTGCCTCATTCCAAGTCTTTCCCCACATTATACTGAATGTTCCCAGTCGTAGCAAACAACTCAGTACTCTGCATGCATTTTAATGTCTTACCTTGTCTTACTAGAATATTCTCTTTCACATTTTTACACTTCACAATCCTTGACTCCTGCCCTAAATGTCAGTTTTCCATACACACTCTTCTGATGCTGTCAATCTGAGTTTAATCCCATGTAGCCTTTTGCTCTTATCTCTCCTGGAACATTTGACCCAGGCAGCTATGCTGGAGAGAACTGGGACTTGGGTTTAGTACCCACATAACTGCAGTGTGAAGTACCTGCTGTGAGATAGTGTGTGTTATCATCATATTTTCTCTCCTAACTCCAAAACCTACCACGAAGATTTCACACAATGGTTTCTCTTTAGAAGCTTATTGAATTGAAATAAAAGCTTCAAAAACATCTTAAAGCAAATTTTTTAAGAAGGCTGAAGTTCTCATAGAGGCTTCTAATGTACATAGGACTAAATTGGCTTAATGGCTATAGTTGATGGGTTAGCAGAGCAAAATATGCTGTAGAGTTTGACAAATTGAATAATATTTCTACCAAATTTCTACTAAAAAGTAGAAAAGACATAGCTCCAATACCCAAATATTGTTAATATTTGACACCTCCTTTCAGTATTTTGCCTATGTATTGTTTTTATTACATGATGGTGATCTTTGTTTATTTGTCATTATGTAGACTGGTTGTAAGTTTAAAATTGTGAGTACTTCCCCATGATACTACATGCATTAAAAATAATTCTAAAAATCAAGATTCCATTGAATATATGTGCCCAATTGTACTTAACATGATTATATTTTAGTTATTTATCGTTTGTAATTGTTTTGCTATCATTTGTAATACATAAAGTAAATCTTTGGGCATAAAGGTTCTCCTTTGTCTAGGATTAGTTGCTTTAATATGTCCCAGAAGTGTACTCCCTATTGACTTTCTTATTATAGTAAGTCCTAATGGACCAAGAATTGGAATGTTTCAACAATAAACCGAATGTTCTGCCAAAAGAAAGATAATTAGAAAATGGGTTTTGACTTGTGATGGTTTCAGGTCACCATTAGAAATTCTGACTACTCAGAATTTATTGTAGATCTGAAGAAAGGCTTTAGGAGATTAGTCTGAGCGAGCTCAGAAAATATGCTGTTTTCGAAAGCCATTCTCTGATATTAAATTGTTTCCTTTATTTTCTTTGTGTGTGTGTGTGTGTGTGTGTGCATATTGTGTGTGCAAGTGCCTTTTGTCACTTCGTTTTATAAGTGAAATAATCAGGTCTAATATATATTAGCCGACTTTACATTTTCTTCCACAAAAATGATTGCTTTGGTGTCTGGGTTTGTTCATTTATACATGTGTTAATTCATTTTGCAAATATTTAGGGACTTTTGCTCTATGCCCTGCACTCCAATTAGATGTCATCTAACCAGACATTCTTAAAATAGATTTTACAGTTTAATGAGAAAAAAGACCCAGAAAATGGGTTATATATGAAATTTTAGTAGAAATAAAATAGTATGGCTTTGGGAACATAATGGGAGGAATAATTTGTTTGGGGGCATTAAGAAGACTTCACAAAGTAGATTAAGTCTTAAATGATGGTGGGAGTTAAACAGATGGACTTCAAGAGAATTCTAGTCAGAGAGGCTAACATATTTGTAGATGTGAAATGGAATGATATGGAAAAAAATTATTTGTGGTTGAAGGGAGGGCTTGTGTGGAAGAAAGGAGTAGGGAGCCATATTGTAAAGCTAAAACGTGGCTAGATTATGAAAGATTTTTGATTCCAAATTTGGAAGTGTGTGTATTTTATATTGAAACCTATTAAAGTTCTTCCTTCCTTCCTTCTTTCCTTTCTTTACAAAGGAATGACATTAAAATGATAACATTCAGTAATTGAGACTTCATACCAGGCATGTTATTTGAACAATTTACATGAGGAGTTTTCACAACAACCTTATGAGGAAGTCTGTTTGTTTTGTTGAGTGATTTAAAGAGAAAAATGAAGCTCGGAGAAGATAAGTTAAGTTTCCAAAGTCACAGAGCCAGTAAGAGGCCAGATACAAAAGTGAGTATCACTCAGTGCAGAGCCAGACTCCGAACCATTAAGATAGTGCCTCTTCTGAGTAATAGTAATTACAAAGATTGCTTTGGAGTTTGGAGGGAGTATGTAATAGAGAGAGAATCAGAAATCAGAGAGTCTATTTATGAAGCTCTTGCAAGAATATAGGACAGAGGTAAGGAGGGTCAGAGGGCCAGAGGGTGGGGAAAATGGAGGCTGAGAGATCGAATGGAAAAGTTAACAGCTGTAGGTATAGTCTTGGTTAAACAGAAAATTACTGCAATTCAAAAAAAAAGAGATACATTTCACTAAATGAACTGAATATTTCCCCACTTATTGCACTGACTTTTGGGGAACTATCATAATATTCTCAAGGAAAGTTACTCATTTCTAATTGGCCATGGATAATGGCATTCCTTCTGAAAATCTGGCATGATTATTGTTTAACCACAGGATAGTCTTATAGAGAGACATTTAATTCAAGGAAAATGATTGATTCAGTTGTCCATGCAATGCATTACTTGATACTGGGGTAGGCAAAGATGGGAGGAGGAGGGGCAGGGGAGGAGAGAGAGGAAGAGGAGGAGGAGCAGGACAGACTGGAGAGTACTGGGGACAGAAGAATGCCAAAGCTAGTTATAGATGATTACAGAGAAGGGAAATATGACTGACACTGTTCCATTTAAACAATTAACTTAGGCAGAGTGTGAGAGAGAATTTTCTAGATGGAGGAAATAATTTTTTTATTGAGAATGACTGAGTCATAAATTCATAAATCTTCCTGGGTTCTCACACCTCAAATATCCACACAGTCCTGATGGCACCTGGTACCTTGCAATAAATATTTGCTGAGTGAACTGAATGACTTCCCTCCCTCTTTCTATATGTATGATAAAGAATTTTGAGCTGCTTTTAAAATGAGTCCACGTCTTTCAGACCCCAAGTAATAGCTAACAGGGAACTTTGGAGTCAGAAATGGTTCCACAACTCACTGAGGACAAATGAGCAAGCCTCTTGACTTTGGGTCTCATTTCCTCATTTATAAAATGGAAACAAAATCGGAACCTCCCTAGTAAGATTGTGACATTTTTACAGTCTGGCATATAAAGCATTACATGAATGTTAATTATTACACCAGTGAGGATAGAATTCTAGTTTAGCAACCAGAGCCGTTTTCCTAGGCTTCTGACATCAAACTATCAAGAGATTATTCTACCTTATCCTCACATCTGTCCTCCTGCCATTTTATTTCACTCCAAGAAAGGCATACAGAGAAGAATCATAAACATAAAACTCATCACTTTTGCTTGCCCTGATTGAAACCCTTTCCACATTGTGAGCTTCTGCAGGCACACTCACTGGCTGCCTGATGTCCTCCGTCAGCTCTTACACCATGCTGCCCATGCCATCTGCTTCTCACCACTGTGGACCATATGGAAATTAGCTCTCATGTTTGGAAATGCCTAGCTTTTTTCTTCTGTGGTTTCTCAGCTTGGCTGTATTTCTCAGGTCTACAGAATCAAACATGGTTGCAATAACATTTCCTTGTTTTCCATTCTTGAGAGTCAATGACCTCAATTTTATGAAGCGAGTTTTCTGATCACGTATCTTAACATTCATGTTAAGTAATGACTGGAAACTTCACTTCAAGTCCTATAACATTGTGACACAAGATAAATATTCAGACATCAGAGTTATATAATTCATTCCTACAGCTGTCCCTGTTCTCTACAAAGGAATAATACTGTACTTTCTTTCTTTTCTCTGATACTTTAAGCTGCAATTATCTTCTACCAAACTTAGAACAGCAGGTACAGCTATGCTGAGATGATTAGTTCTTAACTGTTGCAAGTTATTAGCTGTGTAGAAAATTATATGCAAACTAAGATATGGCTTGGCTCCTACTGTGATAATCTCAATGAGATTTATAAATATCAATGTGATTTCTAAGCTCTCCTTGAAACTCATAGCAAAAATGCTTGTCTCTTAAAAGCAGGAGCTTAAATTAAACCTTAATCAGTTTTAAAAGTAACTTTTGAGCATTTGGTTATATAAATAAAATTATAGAGTTGCTTATTTAAAGTTTTTTTCTTAAACAAAATAGGAAAAATATTTAAAAAAATGGCACACAGGAAGGATACAGTCTTAGCAAACATTCAGCAAAATTATGAAGAGATTCAACTAGTTTTCAGCTGTATAATATCCTTTCTACCTTCTCAATTTTTGTTCTTTCAATGGCCCCAAGCCACTTATAAAGCACATGTTTATCTGTCATAACAAAATATTAAAACATTAGGATATTAGGATAAATTAATTTTAAAATGTCAGCTCTCTGAAGGTAAAAAATTATGTGCTTTGCAGAAGTATCCCAGGGAAAGAAATAAGCAGTTAACTTCTATTCTCACCATGGGACTATTTCGCTCTTTTGTTCCTTTTCTTAGGCAGTGATTTTACTTCCGGAAAAAAACCAACAACGACAAAAACTCTTTTCCTTCGAGATCTTTCTAGAGCATTGGCAACATGCTTACATTCTTGTTAGCCTTGTCTTACTCACAGCACTTAATATATACGCCAAATAATACAGTTAGTTGGGTCCTGCTTAATGAGCTCAGAAATAAAGCTCAATGAATGGTGTCTTGTTTGAGGGTGGCCCATTGTAGAAATTAACAAGACAAAACAGGTTAAATAATTCAGCAACAAATACTGTCTGTAGCTAATATTTTGCAACAAGGCACCAAGTAGTCAGGGCAGGCTGCTGGTATGACATGGGCAGAGTTGCTTTACCCCACTCCCTACCTCCACAGAATCATCATCAGCATCTCCCTTGCTGCAAATCAACCCAAACAGCAAAGAGTTTAAGTAAAAGCTGCATCTAGCTATGCAAACTCAATTTACATGTTTCCTCTCTTAGTTCTTTCAAGCAGGTAATCAACCTAAAGAGAAATTCAGTTGTCACCAATGGTTAATTTAGGATCTATTACCACCTTTCATAATGGCTTATCTGTCCTGCCTAAGATCTTTTATGATGTTTCAGAGGCAATATATTCTCACATTTCACTGAACACTCCCTTTCTTTGGCACTGATCACTATACTTACTTTTTAACCTTTGGTCAAATCACCTTCGATGTGTACCACACAGTACACTCAACTCAGTGTTCTGGCAGTCATTTCTATAACAGCGTTAATCATTGTAGCAAATATGGAAGAAAAGATGGGAAATCTTTGAAAGGACCACAGCATGCCAGGGACCTAACAGCTCCCTCCATCAAAGCTGGGTCAGCTGAAGTGTGCAACATCTGAGAATCCCCTCAAAACTGATGCCCTTCAATTTTTTTATTTTGATCTTTTATGTCTCCACTACTTAGGGGCAGATACAGATTTTGTGAGCTTGAAACTTAGACCATTTTGGAGTTCTTTTTAAGAAAAATAATAAAAATTACAAACACAGGATCAGCCAAAAATTGAATATATATTTCAGTTGTGAAAAAACCACAACAAATCACACATTTTTAAAAGCTAACATATACCACAAGCATTATAGAGTCCTCAAAAAAATTTTCTTTTTCAAATTAATTGCCTGTTGTAACTGCAATAATACTTAGCTACTACACATTTTCGCTATCTGCTCTTTGGTTTCCTTTTTATAAAATACAGCTAAGATTTCAGGGAATTGCCATTTTACTTGAGCAGTGACAAGTTTAGCATATTCCTTCATTGCCAACAATCGTTATCCAGTTTGCTTATCAATGCCCATTTTGTAGAAACACATATGAATCATGTATTATTTGAACCATTGTTGGTATTTCCTGTTAAATCAGAAAGAAATTTATATCTTTTTTCAGTGTGTTGGTATAGTTTACTATACATCTTCACTAATTTTATTTCCAAATATTCCAAACGCTTACCTATTTTCAAAATTTATTTCTTCTTTGTAATTGATGTAGCTTTGATAGGGTCTGAATTTTTAAAGAAAAATTATAATTGGTTTCAAGACATCAAAATAATTTCTCATCTCTTTTGCTTTGTTTTTATTGCATTACTTTTGTCTTAATTTTCTTTATATTGATAAATGTTAACATAATAAATGAAATATTCTTCAAATTCATCACATTCAGGAGTCTTACTATTTCTTGCTATTTTACTGAAACATCTTTCCAAATTGTTAAAATGGATATGCAAGTATCATCAACTTTTTGGAAAAACTTACTGTGTTGAGGCTTTTCTTCTAAAAGTTTTTTAGGTTCTTAAAGCATTATATTGCTCTCAGACTCTAACTCTTGAATAGCTTGAATTAAGAGTATATTTTTCCATACCCAGAGTCATTCAAGAAACAAATACATTGTTAATCAAAAATCCAAGACACATGTTATTACAAGGATCCATCTACAAAAATGTATGAACAAAATGAAAAAATGCTGCAAAATTTGAAGTGGTCAACAATTTCAGAGGCAGTTTTTTTTCCCCTCTACCCATGAGATTAAGTGAGTGAACTGAATACTGCACACAGTCAGGAATGTATTAATGTTTAAAAGCATTCACAGTCATTTGTCTTTATTGTTGTCAAATGCTAATCTCCGTGTTAAATACTTTATGTGCATGACTACATTTTATTTCCACAACTCCGATTAATTGTGAATATAACAGCAATGATTGTCTCAGTTTTACTGGTGAAAGAGTAAAGCTGAAAATGTATTAGCTAGCAAATAAATGATTGAGCAAACATCAAGTTCAGAAATTGAATCTAGAGTCAGGCTTACAACTGCTACAAGCTTTCATTGAAAGTTATTAATAGTCAAAATAAGATTTGCAAAGAGGAAATATTGCTGGCCATGAAGTACCTGAAATAGTTCATGGTTTTAGCTTAAGGCTGCTTGTAGCAAGAAAAACACATCTCTTGGAGCTGATAGGGTCTATATATCTTTCCCACTAGTTGATCTAATGATTTAATTGTGGCAACATGACAGCCTTTGAGACCTGGTGAGACAGTCAGTAGGCTTTAAGCTCTGGTTATTCAAGATAGGACTTCAGCCTATCACAAAGAGGGGAATCTTGCATCCTGCCCCTCCTGACTAACTGTGACCTGTGTTTAAGTCTAACACCTCTTTCTGCTGCAGGTTCCTCATACACTAAATGGTCTTTGAGGTCTTTTTTGGCTCCAAAGTTCTGTAAATTTCAATTGCAATATCATTTTAAGTAGGAGCATGGGATACACCTAGTACTGTTACTGAACCTCTGGTTCTTGTGCAGTGGTGTCGAATGAAAACCGAACACAAGACTTGAGAGAAGGGAAAGTATCAATTTATTTCCTGCAGGAAATGGAGACAAGGGAGACCTGTGTCTCAAATCCACAGTCTGTCTGAGCAAAAACAAACAGGGATTTCTATGGGGAGTCAGAGTCTGGGAGTTGCATGATAAGGGAGTGTCTTCTCCATAGTGGCCATCTGGTCATCTTCAGCTTCAGGATCAGTAACATAGCTCAGAACCCAGACAAACAGATGCTGACATGCAGTGTATGAAGAGTTGCCAGTCAGTTCTTGGTTTCTCCATATTCGGGACACACATGCTCCAACAACATCCCTGGCCAGTCTGACCTACAAGAGTTGAGATTTGTCAAGACTAAGCAAAGGGAAACAGAAAACAGCAGAATATTAAGCATAAGAGGAAGGATGTGTGTGACGAGGAACAAAGATCACTAGTCATGCGCTTAGTGGATTACAAATATTTTGTTAGTCTTACGAGGGCCTGGGGTTTTAGTACTAAAGATATTTATTCATATTTAGCCACTGAAGTCTACTGTTTAGATAAGGAATCATGACTCCAAGCAGAATATATAGTAAAAGCTAAACCATTCCTTCTTCTCAAATATCCTGATTTATTAGTTATCCACAAAATCGAAGTAAAAGAACTTTGAAATCAATTTGTTTTATTGTATGTAAGTTAGTATATTATAGGTTATACTCTTAATACCACTGATGAAAAAAAAAAGTCTTTTACTTCAGTTCATCGTGTTGTATAGCAACCAAATATGTACATTTTGCAAATTCAATCTAGAAAAACAATCATTATTGAGGTATGTTTGCAATAAATATCCCTGACTTAGAATTATAAGTGACCAATAAGCACATGAAAATTAAAACAAAAAAATACAATATTTTACTCATCAAACTGATAAAGATTGAATGGAAGTGCAATTTGGCAAATGTTTCCAAGGGAAAAGTTGGTGCTGTATTTGGAATATGGTATACACATATAAGGGAATACTGCTCAGTCACAAAAAATAGTCATGTAGTGTGCTGTGCATATAATGTTCACAACTCTCAAACGCATGTGAAAGGCCCAAGGCACCAAAAGGGCATAGAGTATATAATTCCATTTGAATGAAATATGCAGAACAGATGAATTCTTAGTGACAGGACATGTATTGGTGGTTGTGAGAGGCTGTGTGGTAGGGGAGTGGGGAAGAACTGCTTGATGGGTAGAGACTTCCACAGTGGAGTGATAGAAATATTTTGGAACCAGACCAAAGTGATGGTTGATGAGCATTGTGAATATACTAAATGTCACTGAATAGTTCACATTACAATGGTTAATTTTATGTTATGTGAATTTTACCTCAAATTGTTTTTTTGAAAGTTAATAGGGACTGTCTTTAGGTAGTGGCATTATGCATGATTTCTTTGGTTGTCTGTCTGCATTTAAAATTATTTCATTATTGAATAGTATCATCTTAATAATTAGGAAGTACTTACTTAAAAAAAAAAAGCTGACACCTGTGTGCCTCACAATTTAGAACTATACTTTAAGGTGATTGGGGAAAATGCTAAGAAAAATGTAGATAACTTTTCACATCCTTGGAGAAAAACACATCTTTGAAAAAATATATTGAGTTGCACCCTGGTGGAGTAGTGGTTTTATCAAGTGCCTCTAGCCAAAGCCCAAGCCACATACACCTGGGTTTGCATCCCAGGCCAGGAAGAACAACCAAAATATACAACTAAATGAAAAATAAATAATGTGCTTCTTCTTCCTCTCTCTTCCTGCCTGCCTGCCCACTCACCTTTATTCTTGCCTGCACCTTTCCTTTAAAATGAAAAAAAGAAAAAAAAAAGAAAAATATATTGTAAACAAATTTTTAATTTTCATCTTTGTTCACTAACAATTAAGTTTTTTTTCCATGTATTGCTTCCCAGAACTCTTTTAAGCAAAATAAGAATGGTAGCACATAAGTTAGGCTTATTCTAGAGATAGTGCCTTCTGGGGAAGGGAGAGTTGGTGATAAGAGACAGGATTACTGGGATACAAAGGTAAATTTAAATTTACTTTTATAAAAGAAGCAGCTATCCATTTAGAGAGTAAGAACAAAGTCTATTTCACAGCTGTCTTTGTTTCCTTTCCCTTTCTCTGTTTGGTATACTTAAGAGAAAGTAAAAAAAAAAAAAAAAAAATTTTGCCTTTATCATAAAACTATTCCCTGAAGAGTTTAGCAAATGCATTTGAGTTTTGCTTTGAAAAAATTAGAGAAGCAATAAAGGAGAGTGATCTGCACTTCTCATTGCTTCTAATTTTCCCCTGTAATGAGTTTCCTGCTTAAATGTGCATGCAGTTCATCTTCACTCCTGATGGGAAAATATGTGCAGCAAGTCTTTCAGATGCCAAGTGACTTACAGCACTCAGTTTGCTCTGCTGGGGAAAAATACCCAAACCTAATGTGGGAAATATCTGGAAGAACATGAAAGTTGTTATTGAAAAGAAGAAACTGTTTATTATTTAGCAGAGATTTTTGTTCTTCTTTCTATCAGTTATTTAAAAGAAAACCATAACAATTATACAATAATTAGATATTAAAAGAGAAAATAATGATTGAAAATATTTCTTCAAAGTGTGGTTTATTGAGCTTCAGATTCAAAATGTTCTCCAGGCTTGTAAAAAGTACAATTGGTGGGAAAAAAATGGTAAAGAACACTGGAACTGATGGAGAGCGTGTTTTGAAATACAGATTGAGATAAAATGTGACTATTCAAGAATGAATGAAGCCTTGTGAACAACAGTATTTATTTCATAAATATCAAGAGTAGAAAAAGTACAAATATTGGTTCACCCTGGGAGGGTAGCATTCAAGTCCCTTGCCTCTGGTCAAGCACAGTCCACATACATCTCAAGGACCTGGGTTCATGTCCTGGGGCTGGAGGAAACAACCAAGATAAACAATTAAATATAATAAATAAAAATGCTTCTTCCTCTCTCTCTTCCTACATGTCTGCTTATTCACCTTCATTCCTGCCTATCCCTTTCCTTAAAAAAAAAAATACAGCTAACAGGCCCAACCCTGCAACAACTGAAAGAAATGGTAGGGGGTGAGACAATATTTAAAAACAAACAAACAAACAAACAAAATACACATAAACACAGGCTCTTTAAGCCAGAGCTGGTTGACCTCTGACCTGTGGGCTAAATCTCCCAGGTGCTGTGGTTTCTGCTCTCTTGTAGATTTCATTTAGTGGCAATATTGAGCATTTGTTCTCAGAATGTGCAAAATGCAAAATCTCAGCTCCAACACAGATCTACTAGATTAGAAGTCCTGTGGGTTAGAACCAGCAATTCATCTTATACCAAGCTCTCCAGGTGACTTTTGCTGAAAGATTGAGAATCACTTGTCTAGATTATCTTTACAGAAACAAAAACTTAATAGCCATTACATTCAAAGAGCCTTAGATTATATGTTGATGTTAGACTCCATTGTTATTGATTCTCCTAAACACATTATATGTTTGCCGATCATGATAATAAAAGGGAAGGAAACATCCCAGAAAATTGCCACTTAATTTCACATTATTTATTTCTAAATCAAATAAAACTTCAGATATGCCGTTATTGGTTTGTCCTAGTTTAGTTAATATTTTACTTGGTGGGAGGGGGTCCTTTATTTGTGTGGCTGCTGAAAATAAATTCAATTGTCATGTAATGTCTAAAATGATCAACAGATGGAGCTGGTGTTATAATTCTAATCCTTAAAAATCAGGTGACTTTTTTAGGGCTGAATCAGAATAAGACTGGTCTTGACTCATCTTTGAATAAAATGTTATTGTTAAATGTATGGTTCCTACTATCCATGTGAGATACAGCTCTTTCTAATGCCAAGCATATCATATATATTCAAAATGAGTATTGCCAGCAAGCAATTCTACTTTTAGTATTCAGATTATATAAAATATTCAAACTATGGTGAAGATATAAGAGATTGCTAAAACACAGATCCTGTTTTCCTTAAAAATAAGCTTGCTGATGAGAGGGAGTATTAACAGAAGCATGTGAATAAAGCTAATAATACAGATTACAATCCTTTATCACAATCAGAGACAAACAGACAGATGCCCTGGTGCATTTCTTAGAAGTGGCTAAGAGTGTTCAAAGGAGGTAATGAGCCATGTAGCTCTGAGCTGAAGAAGGTCCCTTACTATAGAACTAGCAATACTAAGGGTTGAGCATGATTGAAAAGTTTATCAGCAGGAAAGAGAATGCTTACAAACACAATGGAACATATTATCAGGGGTAAAGGACCAGTGCACAGGTGGCAAGCAGATTATATTTGACCTCTGCCTTTAGCATCAGGAAGATTTAAATGGGTGTTGACTGGCACGGATTCAAAGACGTGGCTTTGCTTATCCAGTCAAGCAAACTAATGTTAATAATAGAGTGAAAGGACTGAAACAATAGATACTGTATCAGTTTGTCCTACCAAGTGACATTTTTGTTGATCAAGGAAACCACTTTATGGCACATTCTGTACAATATGGGTAAAGGACTTTGTGCACCTGGGGACTCGGTAATTGCTGATGGATGAAGGGATAGATGGAGGACTGAATGACGGACTGGGTTGATGCTATAAAGAGATAGTTGATGTCTGAGGAGGACATTATTAGGAGAGATAAAAGAAAAAGACACATCAGAGATACACTGATAGATAGAATCTCAGAGTTTGATAATTATCTGGATATACATACCAGTGGATAGAAAAGTGATTGGTGACAGAGGGGAGCATATTCTTCAGCATAAAGACTGTAAATGCTCATTGAGAGGGGGAGGTGGGATGTCAGGTGATTTTAACTTTATATTGAGTTGGAGATACTGTGTCATCTAGGATAAAAAAATAACGAGGTTGTTAATATTGCAATTTTAAGACTTAGAAGAGAGGTTTGGAGTAGAAATAGAGATTACAGTGACCTTCATAAAAATCTTAGGATAGCTTAGATATATGATAAAAAGAGAATATAATCAATCACAAATTATTGATTCATTCAATAGCATTTATCAAAGACCAAATGTGCTCTAGAATCTGACCTATAGATTGAGGAGAATGATAGTCAATATTTTTTGAGTACTTACTATTTTGAGTACTTATTCCTGGTGCTGGAATTGGAGCAGTGAATGTGAATGGAATTTAAATCCTGTGGGGAGGAAAAAAAAAAAAGAGTAAAATGTATACTGTTAGATGGTGAAAATGAGAAAAGCCAAGGTAGAAAGCAAGATAGAAAGTGCTGACATTAGGGTTTTTTAAAAACAAGATGATGAAAAAATAACATTTGAGCTAAGACACAGACACATATGTGAAACGAGAGTATATGAGAAATAAATGTCTCAGGTAGGGCAGCAAACAGCAGCAAGAGTAGCAGGTGCAAAGGCCCTGGGGTGGGAACATACTCTGAGCAGTGAAAGAATGTCCAGAATGCAAGCATTTCTGCAGTGGAGTAAGCAGAGGTAGACTAGAAGGAGATGAGATCAGCGAGGTAACAGGGACAGGCTCAAATACAACTGGTAGGCTTTTATTAAAAATTCAGTGAAAGAATGACATGATCTCATTATATTGCAACAGTATCACTCAAATTTCCATTGGAAAAATAATTAAAAGGACAAAAATAGAAGCAGTTACAAGACCAATTCAGGAAAGAACATATATATTCATATTAATTTAATGGAGAAAGGGCCTCATGATGTTTCCAGGTACACCCACATGGCTTTTGGTTATATAATATGAAATTGCCTGGACTTGACCATATTTAACCTACAAATATCACAATTTCATGTTTCAATCCAATATTCAAAAATAATCTGGGTTACTTCTTATTGATAAGAAGTCAAGAGTCTTAGGTACTCTGTCACCTATCAATTTTGTCTTTAGAGAATATCTGAGGCAAAAAACCACTAAGAATACTTTATGTTTTATGAGACACATGATAAAGGGTAATGAATGCTGACAAATTAATTTATTTCATTTTTTTGTTGTTTGCTAATCTTATATGCATTTAAAAAATTGTTTCTATAGTACAGTAGTAGAAATAAGCAGCTTTCTTTTTGCTTGATTTTCATAAATATTTTGAAAATAAAATCTTTATCTACATTCTTTAGTTTTTAATCTAAGTATTTTTGAGAGTCAAATACAGTAGAATGAAACTATGAATGGTGATTTTATTGCTAGAGACATCATTGACTGAAAACAATTTTAGTGAACTTGATTATTTTGGATCTTACTCCTTGCTTCAGTAATTTTTTCTTAAATTTAATTGCTTTGAGGCCAATGATGAAGGGCATGTAAAATGCAATTAACAGATGAAAGATATCTCTTGTGATTTGATATTAAATAGAAGTGATGGAGTGTGACATTAAAAAATGGTATCAAAGGTGCATACTTTGCAGTTCACTTTAATTATATCAATTTCAGATTCTGAAACACAGCAGTTTCACACATACTTGATTAAATGATGTCAGTACTAGTACTTTTAGGTCAAAAAACATTTCTGAAGACAGGTAGGATGGGAGCAGCAATTCTTTGCTTTTCTTTGCTATTCTGGACAAGCATAAACTCTTAAAGTCTCTTTTACCTGTAAATATTATGGTTGTAATAGGGAGTGATTTGAATGGAATTCAAAGTCAATGTCATAATCATTTTAAGTAAACGCTAGGCTCATGGGAGGAAAAGCAGTCTGTATGAATTCTGCAACTCTTCACACCCTCTCCTCCACATAGTTTCAGACTATGTATTTTTTGAAGATATAAAAAACGAACAGGTGTGCCCTGGTGAAGCAGCATTTGGGTCAGTCACCTCCGAAGAAGCAAGCCAAATATCCCTGGATTTGAGTCCTTGACCTGGGGGAAAACAGTGTGAACAACTAAATCAAAAAATAAAGACGCTTTTCCTCCTTTCTGTGCCGGCTTTTATTCCTGTCTGTATCTTTTCTTTAAAAAATAAAAAAAAAAAATCAACTACACAAAGACTACTAAAATCATTTTTAAGAATTAAAAGATTAAGTAATTTACTTTTTTCAAAGAAAAATGTATAAACTATAATTATATCCCTTTTATAGATAAGAAACTAAGGATTTCGGATATTAATTCTTTGGTTGTGTACTGATAATTGTACAGTTGATGTCCACACTTAGATTACTTTCAATGAATTATGTGAATTTGTAGGATTTATATGACTTTTCCCTTGTCCCTATTTATATTAACAGTAATGCTCTTCTGGCCTTTCAGGGGATCATGACCTGCTCTCTTCTCCATTTTACCCTTTTCCCAGAAGCATTCTATGAAGAAAAAAAATAAACAAATGAAAGTCATTGAATGGGAACATTAGTTATACAGTAGTACCATTATTATGAGGGGTATAATGTTAGCTTAGGTTCCAAAGAAAGTGTCCCAGATCACAGAGAATACCAGCTCCAGACAATTTGAGATAGAATAGTTATTTGCGAGAGTCATAAGTCTGTCCTTTTGGAATATTTTAACATGCAGTAAAAACCTTGAGAACAAAATAAGTCAGTTTATTTACTTTGTTAGCAAATAAGCTAGGTAATTCTATTCATAATAATAGTTACCAACCACTGAATAATATTGTGTGCCATTTGTAATATGCATACATAATGCATGTAAGTATACATAAATACATACCTAGATATGTAATTTAGTTCCCATTAAAATGGATATTATGATCTTCCTTTAAAGAGGAAATAGCAAATAAGTGACTTGCTTAAGAAAATAGAATTAATATGTGGCAGAGCTAAAATTCAACTCCAGTTCCATCGGCCTCCAAATTTCACACTTTTCCCACCTAGTCATGGATTCTCCTAAAGAATCCTTCAGCTGTTTCTTGGTTACCTGTCACCCTCTCAGTTGTTACTGTAACCTGGTAAAACAGAAGCTCAAGCTACCAGGAGGCTTAAAAATTCACTTACTTAGCTGCTGAATTCAACTAACTCTGGATGCAATCAGTTGAAAGGCTAAAATTGACAAATTAAAAACTTCTAAGTTAGAAGTCCCCTACCTTAGAATTAAAATAATTTAAGCCAGAATTGATACTGTACATAGAATTTCATTGAACTATTTACTCTTTCTTTATGAGACATTTGTTTTATATTTCTTTCACTAATACTTGTATTTCTTTAAAAAATAAACATAACGACAGCCTAGTAGAAAAGAATGCACAAGTTCCAGTGCACATCTTTGTAAGATATCATCCAGGCACTCGTCTACCAGATAGAAAACTTTGCCATCACACTGAAAACTCTTCATCCCTTTGCTATTGATTCGTCCTTCTCTTCTCCCCCAAAGAAACTATTGTTTTGGCTTCTCACACTATAGATTGATTTTATCTTCTTCTGAACTTATCGTAAGTAGAATATTCAGGTTTTTAATCTGCATTTGAATTCCCTCAATCTACATTACATTTATGAAATTCATTCAAGTGGTTACAAGTAACTGTAGATCTTTCATTGTCTTTGGTAAATACTATTCCATTATGAATATACCACACACAAAAACCCCCATTCTACTGTTGATGGTTATCTGAGTTCTTTCCATTTGGTGTTTGTTACAAACTACACTATCATAAATATTCTTGTTCATAAACATTCGATTGTAGGTAATTTCAAACAGACTCCTAAAGCACTTGTACTAATTTACAATCTCATCAACTATGAAAGAGGGTTCCTACTTGACACTGAGTTCTAATTTTTGATGTTTTAAAATAAAATTGGGAGCTTAAAAGAAATGATCACCTCTGTCATTGTACAGTACAGAGATTTTAAGTGTTGTACCCAGAATACTCAGCTGTCTTTTGGACTCCTGTTTTGTAGTCTAATCTCTAGCTGCAAGTGTTAGCATTCTAGATGAAAGTGTTTTCTGAAGAATGTGAGGAACTGAGACAATTTAGTGGCATATGGCAGGGTAGCAGTGCAATGATCTCATGACTGAGTAACCACTTTAAAATTATTTTTGTATTGTTGTTGCCTCATTGGTCTGAAAGAGTAATGTCAAAGTCAGTCATCCAGAAGTGGAGGCACATTAAGCTTGGACTTTATATTTTGGTCACAGCAGAAAGGAACACTAAAATCCTCCTAATGTATCTGCTTGTCGTGTTTGCATGGAAGCTCTGAAGATACCAAAACCTCTGCAATGGAAAGGTTGTGTTAATGGAATTGACAAGAAGTGCCTAAAACTTATGATCCAATTCTTTTAAAAAGATCAAACTATTTCAATAAGTTTCTTCTAAATTTGAATAGTTTTAGCTCAGAAATTCTTATAAAATATTCTTACTCTTCAGTTAGCTGAGAAAAAAAGCTGCAAGAGATTTTAGCTTACTTTAGACAATCCTGAGTACAAGGGACAATTCCAGAAATAAATTTGCAAGATGAAATAGATCTATTACTTGTCTTTTAAAAATTCATTAGAGTGTGGAGAATAAAAGGAGGATGATATTCTTAAATTTATTCGTGATAAATGAATCTATAATTTTTTTCTTCCTGATGTTCAGGAGAAACTGAACAAGCAGTTAAACATATCCTTCAAAGAGAGACTCTTCACCTTGCCTGATGTATATTAAGTAGGTAAAGAAGAAAAGGGGATGTAATCTCTGAATAATAAAAAGAAGATTCATAGAGGTTTAATGTCCATGGTACTTCCAGTTCTCAATGTTTTTGCACCCCAAAATTCATTCTTAACTTGTGGATTGCCTTTTTTTTTTTCCTAATTACATGACTGGTCACTAATTTCAATATTCTTAATTACCTCTTTTTCCACCTTTATGTACAGAATGGTCCAGTCATCAACAAGTGTTTGATCACAGTAAAACAATAGGCCCAGTGAAGCTGGGTGTGATCCTAAACCTAATGCCACCTTCCTTACAATTTCCTCCCACGGTTAAGTGCCAGTGATAACATCTCTCAAGGTGCCATACCCCAAGCATAGGGCAGAACATTTCCCCAGCATACCACCCGGGGAGCAGGGGGTGGACACATCTATTTTCTGTATGCCAACCCACAGACTTTTCTGAGGGCTAAACTCTTTATTCTAATCTAAACTTTGAAATCAATTATTAATCAGCACTGACATAACCTCATTCTATATAACCACCACACTGTTCACCACCACTGTGAAGGTGTCTTCCTTACCCATCAGCCACTCCAAGGGTTCATGAGTAAGTGCATGCTTCCCACTGCTGGGCCTCTGAGTGACTTCTTTGGAATCAGAAAGCCTTGAGCAACTTGGGTCTGCGGCAATACAACAACAAAACCCAGCAACCTAAAAGTAAGGTTTTCATGTTTAAATCTCTGGAGGCTGTCTTCTTGCCATTTGCTTTCAGTGGCATTACTTGGTCCTGAAAGAGTTATTTAGTACAAGTAGGGTCAACTACTGAAATACTTAGTTACTTTACTATGTTTCTCTTTTATCACTATCTCCTAAAATTACCTTTTATTGCTCCATCTCTCCCAAACACCTCCATAGCTTGTTCATTCATCTATCTACCAATATAAACATTGGTATATGCTGCTGACTGAAATTCCACCTTTAATAGTTCATCCTCAGTTTAAACTATTTGCTCTTTTAAAATGTATATAATTCTCAGAGGGTCAAATAGGAATGATATTACTTGATACAAAAGAATGAGCTAAAGAATCAACATCATCAAAATGGTCATCTTACTTAAAGCAATACACAGATTTAATGCAATTTTCATTAAAATTCCTTGGGCTTATTTCCAGGAAATAGAACAGAAAAATCTTAAAATTTACATGGAACAACAAAAGATCTCAAATAGCCAAAGCAATTTTAAGAAAAAGAATGAATCTGGAGGGATTACACTCCCAGACAATGAGCTATACTACAAAGCAGTAGTGATCAAAACAGTATGGTACTGGAATAATAACAGAGGCACAGACCAGCTATTTCACTGAATCACCAGAAATTGACCCACTCATACACAGTCAATCTATGACAAAGGAACCAAAAGCATATGATGGAGAAAAGAAAACCCTTTCAATAAATGGTGTTGGGATAACTGAATAACCACATGCAAAAGAATGACACTGGATCACTCTCTAACACCATTAGCAAAAATTAACTCAAAATGGACTAGAGATTTTGACATAAGACCAGAAACTGTAAAATATCTAAAATATACAAAGAACTCATAAAAATCAGTAACAGAAAAATAGCCAATCCAATCAAAAATGGGAAGAGGAATTGGAGAGACATTTTTCCAAAGAGGATATACAGGTGGTCAATAGGCATATAAGATGTTCCTCCTCCCTGGCTATCAGAGAAATGCAAATTAAAACAATGAGATGTCATCTTATACCTGAGAGTCTGGCTATTATCCAAAAGTCTGGAAATCACAAATGTTTGTGAGGATGTGGAGAAAAGGCATTATTTTTGCACTGTTGGTGGGAGTGCAAATTGGTATAATAGCTATGGAGAACAGTTTGGAGATTCCTCAGAAAACTAAAGATGGAAATCTCATATGATCCTGTCATTCCACTTCTGGGCATTTACCCAAAAGATACAAAAACACTCATTTGTAGAGATTTATGCACCCTCATGTTTATTGCAGCCCTATTCACAATAGCTAAGAACTGAAAACTACCTAAGTGATCAATGACAGATGAATGGATCAAAAAGATGTGGTACATATATACAATGGAATACTACAAAGCTCTGAGAAGAGACAAAACCCTGTCATGTGAATCAACATGGATGGAACTAGAGAGTATTATGCTAAGTGAAATAAGTCAAAAGAAGAAAGATACTAGATGACCTCACTCATAGGTAGAATGTGAATAGACAAAACAAAGGAACAGATGAAACAAAACCAATCCTCGGATACTTGCAACAAAACTGAGGTTACTAATAGAGACTGGAACAGGAGGGAGGTGGGGAAGAATGGTGGTAGAACCTACTGGACAATGGTGACGAACAGTTGGTGATTTGGTAGAGGGCAGGGTTTACAGATATATATATATATACAGATATATATATATACATATATGAGGAGTAGAGAACCTTTACATGTGAGTCTATTTTAATGTGTAAAAATAAAAATAATTAATAAAAAAATTAGAAGCATAAATTAGTCTATCAGGTTACTGTGGAAACACGGAGAAGACAAAGAGACTCAAAATTTAAAGGGAGGGACATTGAAAAGAGAAAGAGAAGAGGTAGAATAAGATGTTTTTCTTCATATTTCATTTTGGTATTGCATATCACCCATTAGAATCAAGATATATTCTGACCACAGAACCAGTAGCCACTTACCAATCAATGGTAGAGGCAGAGCTCATAATCTTATCTATCTTAGGAAAGAAATGAAAACCTCCAGGATCATAACTGCTTGGTAAAAGATGGAACATGCACTTCTGCTTTGACCCTAAGCCATCTTTTCTCTTCTCATTGTCAGTAGAAAGGATCAAACTAGACCCTTTCTTCTTTCCTGCTTCAAATTTCTCACTTCTCAAACCCACAGTCAGTATTTTAGAAGCAGACTCAGTCCAATATTCTATACAAAGTTTTCTATGGATACTTTTTGTCTACTGTCACTTTTAGACTTCAGCAGTATATGTCTAGAACACATTTATTAGAAGTTGAGTTTTCAGTCATGGATGTCTTCCACAAACAAAGGTTTGTGTTTCAAAGGTCAGTGAGTTATGCACTATGCTTTTCATTCCTACCATTGTTGAATCATATTTTTTTTTAAAAAATCATTTGTTTTATTTATTTTTAGATAATAAACATATCTATTTTATTTTTTAATTGTTTTATTATTTTATGTTGCTGTGTGCTTTTTAGGATATTGACTTCACACCTCAGTTATGTACATTTCTTTTAAGACAGAATAATATTCTCACTAGCATTTTCCAAAAGAGTATTGTTTCTCAGTGCATTCTAAGGGATGCTAAGACTGTGTTAAAAAAAAAAAAACAAAGCACGTTTTCAAATTGATCCATTAGTAGAAATGCTAATTCTAAAAAACTAAATATATTTTTTAAGCTCAAGATTTTTCAGAGCCCTTACTTTTCTAGCATATGCTAGAATATTACATGCTAGGAATACTCAATGTAAATCATTGCCCCATTTCTGTGACTTATTTGATAATAGAATCTGTATTCAAAAAACTTCTCATAGGAAAATTTGATATACACTTCTCATTTTTCAGCTAAGAAAACAAAAATCAAAGCTTATAAGTTATTTTGTAGCAGAGCAAAGTCCAGAATGAGAGTCTCCTATAGGTCATATCACAGTTCTTTAACTATACCATTGTGCCTTTAGGGTGGCTACTTAATGAAATAATTGTTTTATCGGTGATACTGGTCTTTCTTTGCCTGGCCTCTGTTCACGTATTGAAGCCTAGAGTTATGCTAGAGGCAAAAGCTGCTCTGTTTAAATCTGTTCTTAAGTAATCTTTTTCAATTCAAGTGAACACCAGGAGGAAGTTCAGTCACAAAGATTACGATTTTTTTAAAAAAAGTTTCTCTAAGGAACCTAAAATGCTCTTGGTATAGTTTAAATAGTAATGTGCATGTGCATGCATATATACTTACATGATACACATTGTTATTATGATATATGCCTTTCTTGAACTACAAGGGTGGAGGCCAAACAATGTCCTAATTATGTTTAATTTCCCATAGTCATTTAAACTAGACATACTAAATTGTTATAACCACCAATTATTGATGATAGTTTTCATAGTCCAAATATGAATTGATAGAAATTATTTAATTTTTAGGCAAATCCCCTTTTTCATTTTTCAGTTTAATTTTTCCCCCCATAAAATATTTTTAAGATATTTCAATAGTTACAGAATTTATTTGTTATTCTTTGGTACATCTATAATTTGGGATTATATTTTTGCTTACTCTGGAAAAGATTTAAGGCAACAACTTCAAGTGAATTATTCAAATATTCTAATTATGTTGAATAGAATAGAAATTGTTATTTTAAAAAATATAATAGTCCTTTCAAGCAAGTCAAAATCATTATTATTTGGTCCTTCTTAGTGTCTATCTTATTCTAAACTGAAATATAATTGCACTTATTATTCTTTTTCAGTATTATTATTGCTATAATTGAAACATCTAGATAGGTATACATATACACAAAATGTATATAGCTTTATTTTATTGAGGTATAACTGACATATAACATTACATGTTTCAGATGTACAACATAATGATTCACTATATGTATATATTGCAAAATGATCATCACAGGAAGTCTAGTTAACATACATCACAACACATGGTTACATTTTTCTTATGATGAACTTTTAAGATCTAATCTATTAGCAACTTTCAAATATATAACACAGTTTTATTAACTACAATCACTATTCTATACATTACCTTTCTAGGACTTATTTTATAATTGGAAGATTATACCTTTTGACCACTTCATCCAAATAACATGTATTTCATAGAAATTTATTTATAGTCTTTCTTGTATTTTATATAGAATGTATTTGGGATGCCAAGCAATTTTTTATGTGGATAAATTGGGACTATCAGTGAACAGCCATTCTATGTTAGAGTCAAGCTAAAACCAATGGCTAGAAATTACTAAAAGCAGATTTCAGCACAATAGAGATAGCTACTGCTCCCAATTAGAGCTATTAAACCATAGAAAAGGAATCTTGGGAGGAAATGAGGCCTCTATCACAAGTTCTAAGAAGAAACTGGATGTCTTAAAAGGGATTCAATTGAAATAAAAGACATCTATAATTCCTTCAAACTCTAGGGTTTTAAGATTTCCTTTTACTTTTGAATAGAAGTGACAAATACATATTCAGAAATGAAACTATATACCTTTAAAGGATTTACTAATAATATGTTTGCTTAACTGTCACCTAATCAGATCGAGATCAGGCCTGACTAGGAATTACCACCAAAATATGCAATTATAAGTTATGTGATGTGGGTGTTGGCAACAAGAGATCAGTATTTCTTCTGAATATGGATTAGTGACTTGAATTAGTCAGTTTCCTCAGAGTACTGAGGCTTGAAGGCTTTGGATTGGGAAAAAAGCAGTGTGCGAAAGAGCCTTGCCCTACAACACGGCTGCCACTAGCTCAATAAGGTATAAAGCAAAAGGAAACCTGTTATATTTGTCACAAGACTTAGTGTCATTATTCATGTTTATTGGAAAGTAATGAAAATGCTTTTACTGAATTATGAGGTGATTTTCATTTTGTTTCCAAATATGATTTCTATCCCTATTTGCTTTCAGGTAAGAGATTAGACAGCTGTGATTTTGTATTTTCTAATGGAGTCAAAATTTTGTTTCTGTATGTATGTGTATGTGTATATATGTAGACATATATATAACAGACATATATAAACATATATAGGCATACAATTTTTATATATCTAATTATATAAATATGTTTACATACGTATAAATATATCTAATTATATATCTAAAAGAAATAATGATGTCAACCAAAATGCAAAAATACAATACAATGGAAAGATAGTGAATTTGAAAGAAAAAAAAATGCTTTCATATAGTAGATGACATAACGTAACTTTTATAGAGCAAGTAACGTTCAAAAGGACACCAGTAAATGACATTCTTTCTTATTTCTAGAAGCTGGTCCCATTGTAGTAGAAAAGGGATGTGTTCTATGACTGATTTGAGTCTGTGTCTTTTCAGAGTGCTCATTATGATGCCTCTGTCTTTCTTGACTGAACAGATCTTTTATGAGGTTGCATGACACATTGATAGCATGACTGTGGAAGTGATAACATTAAATATGTGCAGCAAATACAATAAGACTTGTCATAGTAAAATCATAGTCTTTCACTAGGAACCACATACAGTTTCTAATGCAAAACAAGTGCAGCAAAGTGTGTGGTAGAAATCATGAAACTTGCTTGAGTCTTTTCTCTCAAAAGAAATGAGGGAGGAAACAGCAGGAGTTTCTGGTCCTCTCCAAGCTGGTTGGGATGGCGGAGAATTCCTGTTTGACTTAAACACTGGCAGATTGTATTACGTAACATGGACAGAGCAGCATATGCCACAGTGTTTAGAACAATCAAGTGTCAGTTGATTATCTGATTCATGGTGATGATATAACTAAAACACGAGGATTTTGGGGTTCATGATCTTTTAGCACAGTGCTTTTCAGACAAGATCTTTTTAATCTGAGGAAGGTTTACCTCAGGTGGCTTTGTGGCACCTGAAACATTAGTTTTAAGCAGGATGTTTCCATTTAATATAACCACCTGGTTTCTGCCAAGGAGATGACCTGTTCCAACAAACAAACAAAAATCTTGAGTTTCTAGACACAAGTATCTCTTTGGAAAACTTATTTAGTATTATAAAGATAAAATACATTTAACTGACATATTCAAAGACAGTTAATACTGTCTTTGGGAATTCTTTACACAAAATGAGCTAAAATAGAAAACTTTCTAATAAATGTTGGCAATATGAAAAAAAAAAAAAAAAAGAAATGTAGTTCCTCAGATGATACAAGCTTAGGTAACAAACCCTTGTTAGACAAGGACTAGATCTTATTCCATATAATTATTAGGTTTAGGTTGTTTAAAAATGTAGGCTGATTTGAATCAAAGGAATATCATTTATGGAAATAGGAATAAGAAAAGACTTAAAATGGCCTCAGAGAAATTCTTCCAAACTGCAAGGCAACCTTTGGGTTCTGCATTAGATGATACTAGAATGCTATGATAAATCCTTACTTGAATTTTAGGCTTTGAAGCTGCCTAATAACTGAAATCATCACAACTCTTCACCCAATATCATTCAATCTGAGACATTTGGAGCAACGGAGAGCATTATTCATAATTGTACCAAACAGCAAGCACAACTCAGACTGATCTCAGGCAAACTGGGACCCATAAAGACCATATATAGCCTGCTTTTTTTTTTTTTTTTTTTTTTTTTAAGTTGTGTTCTGTTCTGCTCACTTATCAAAGCAGAAAGCTCTTTAAAAACTCTAACTCTGTCCCACAGGATTAACTGTCCTGAAGTATTTTGAGACTGCAAGATAACTGAGAAGATTTGAGATTTGTAGCACAAATATTCTTTATCTCATTTTTTATCTCTATTTTAAAAATAGAACTAAACCAAGTTCATGGTTGACCTTAATAGGAACACTCTCTTAGACTCCCGGTTTCTGCATGAAATCACAGTGGCTAGTCAACCTAGAAAACAGAAAGTGGTTCACAGGAAACTGAAATTGGTTTCTCATTAGTAGAGAGTCACTTCTTTGAGACACTATTGCTGTAAAAGGAGTAATTCAGAAACACAAGAGGCAAGGCAAGATAGGAAATATGTGAAGGAGTAAAACAAACCTTTCAGGATATGTGGTTCTATTCATATCTTCAAATTTGATTTAATGTGGAAGTGAAGAGGTGAACAAAAAGTATCCTATGTTGTCTATAGACCGAAGAATAAATGATATTCATTTATCTGTTGACTCCTTTAGGAGTGCACAGAATAATCTTGATGCTGCTTTTGCAGCACTACGCATGGCTCTAAGGGATTATAGAGTAGCTCTTCCTCCCACAAGGTAAGAAGACCAGATATATGATCAAGAAAGTGTCTTCAGTCACATGCAGGTAGGTTATTAAATTTCTGGTGACTCTTTTTTTCAAGCTAATTCAAGCAAAAAGGAGCAATGACCTAACCGCTGAGATACAACGCTCAGGAGCAAACCAGGCTGTGACTTTGTAGAGTTGATTTGAAAATCATTAACTAATATGAACAAATATCAATAAAGAAAAATAATCAAATGGTTTTAGAATCTGGGGAATAGCAGTAAATAATAGAATATCACAAGAAAGGTAAAAATGAAGAACAGGAAAGTGAAATCTGCAAGAAAAGAATTTGGCCTCTTCTAGTGAAAAAGTCTTATTTGGAGGATTTTGTTTTAGCAATTTTTAAATGACAAAATGGCCTTTGTAAATGTGCCTGTGTGCTTGGTGCTGAACTAGTCCCTGACTTTATGTATAAGATAATGTATACCAATTAGGAATGGCAATTTGGTTGGTTGTGGGTTGGGAGAGGTTGGGGGTTGCTAGGGAATTTGTTTTGAGACTGTTACCTGATAAGCACAATGTTTTTACTAAGATTTTGTTTATTGGAGTAACTTTGCAAGCATCCTCCTACTCCATTTCAAGCTACCCTTCAGTGTTTTATTTTCAGACCTGCACTACTTTGAACACTGTTCCCAAGAGGCATGAAAGGGTTTGCATGCTACATTTGCACTGTGTTATCAGGAGCTTCTGCCTTACTTTGAAACCAATAATATTTTTATTGCTGCAACTTTTGCAATGTTTCATTTTCCATCTAGCTATCCACTAACCCAGTTAGCTTAGCAAGCATATATTTATAATGGATTATTTAGGCAACCGGGACATTTTAATGGCTAGCTATTTTCAGTCAAGTTATATAAGAACCAAACTGATGTAAGTAAGAGGACAAAGTTCATACAATCGTGTCATTTTATGTGTTTTAATAGGAATAGTGTTTTACAGCAAAAACAGCACAAAGCAAAAACCTTCCATTGCTGGATGGTAGCTATGCCAATTGCTTGTTGTGTCTGGTTGCATTAAACGATTTAGAACTCAATATTCAGGGTGTGCCTCAAGTTCTTTGTCTCTCTGACCTTATTCCCATCTGGGAATCTTTGCAGCTGTGGACAACTGAAAATATGCAAAGTCATATTCTATCTATCTATTAGGATTTTCTTTGGGAATTGATTCCAAGTGAGATTTCCTTAACGAAGATCTGGTTTTAAGCTGGGTATGCAAACAGGTCTAGAGGAAGAAAGACCATGGTCAGGGTCAAAAACTGGTTATAATATTTAAGGGAGAGATTTAGGTTTAAGTCAACATATTACCCATTTTTCCCAACCATGAGCAAACAAAAATAGCTGCTTCAGGCTAATTAGAAAAAAAGTCCCAAAGCTGAACAGAGAACTTTTGGAATGAATTTATATTTTCCTTTCTTTTCTATATATTTATGCAGGGATATAATCTGAAAATCCATATTCACTAAAGTGACAGCCACCACAAGCAGGCAGATTCTTACATACTTTACAGCCTTGCTACTCAGAGCATGGTTCCCTGACCAGTAGGTCTCACATCATCCCACAGTTTGTGAGAAATGCATAATCTTGGGTCCTACTGTGGACTTAATTGAATCAGAATCTGTATTTTAGCAAGATCCCCAGGTGATTGTTTGCACACTAAAATTTGAAACATACCATTTTGGGGTATTACTTGCTTGCTCCATCCCTCTTTGATTAAGCAGGTTACATTATACAAACTTTGTGGAAGGCACATTCATCTACGCAAACAGCAACAGGCAAGTTTTCTTTAAGCAAAATTACAAAATACTTACCAAAGCTATGTGTGTGATTGTGGAGTGTGAGCTGACAAACTACTAATATTTATCAAAGAAAACCTAAGAGATATATTGTTTTACCACTAGGTGGAAATAGAGTAATTTTGAGTTTATTTTCCAGGGCCAAGAACTACTGCAGAAGTTCTTCATAAACTGAAAGGAATCTAAGAAATCACTTAGTTTAATTCTTACCTCCTAACTTTCATAGATGAGAAAACAAAGGTTCATAAATATTCAGTAAAAATTATCTCTCTTACAAGAGTCTTCTAGAGCTATTTGAAAAAGAGTTGCCACTAATCCTTGATTTCTTGATCATTTTTGTTCAGAAGAATAATGTGTTACTATCCTTCAGCATGAAGAGAGACATCTACATTGCCTATATTTCGTAGTGTTATTACTAAAACTAGTGACCAGTATGTTTGTAATAAGGGGTCGGGGGGAGATAAAATTAGTGTTCCATAGTCCCAGTACCATACTTATCAGTTAGGTGCAATCATTCGCTTTTTTTCCAATCAAGCAATACTCAATCATCCCATGAAGTCACACAAGACCTTAATCATATTTGTTTTTACAACATTTTGGTTTTATACTTCCTATTGGTAAGTAAACTAGAACAGGATTTTAGTAAGTTAAGGCAGCAACTTGTTTTTCAGAACTTGAAATCTGTTGCCATGATTCTTAAGAAAGGAAGGAAATCTGATTCTAGGACTTGAGGAATGTCAGAAATAATCTACTCCAATAACTGTCTCTATACCTATATGCATATCAATATATATATATGTCTAGATCTATTTCCACATACAGATGGGCAGCATCTGAGAACAGAGGATTAAGTGTGTTGCCCACAACAGCAGGGCAATTAGCACACTCTTCCTTGTTTCAGGGGAGACATTAACAGGCCGCCCTGAGTGTCTGGAGTCAGTGCTCCAATTCTTGAACAAATGAGCAGGGCTGCCCTCAGAATGTGCAGGCCCTTAGTGGCATTCAGGCTCTACATGGCCTGAGTCACTCAGCATTGAAATGGAAAACAGGGTGGGAATGTGGGGATGTGACTCTAAAATCAGGGCACTAGGAATACAATGCAAATGAGTAAATGTCCTGAGGCATGCTAGGAAATGACAAACTAGGCCTAGATTCTTGTCTTAAGGATGGCACAAAAAGTAGTGTCTTGATGTGGTTTAGGAATGTGTGTGGTTTAGGTGACAGTCAGGTGTGGTCCTATTTTGAAAGTCTTGAGTGAGAAGGAACTGATTAGGGATTCCGGTTCTGTCTCTCTGCAAACTTTCCCTTCGTATTTCCTCTGTCAAAAAATTGGTATAAGCACTCTTTATCCAAAAAAAAAAAAAAAAATTAGTGGGGATTGGATTTAAAGGACATCAATTGCCCGGGAAGGACAGCATCTCGCACAATGTCAATATATATGGACATTATCTCAACTGAGGCCACTGTGTGGCAACTTCCTGCCCTCACTCCAACTTACTCCCCCAGGGACACAGGAACATTAAGAAACTGTGAAAATCACACTTTGAATGGTATAACGGTCTACACAAATATAGAGTATCATGATTAAAGGGGAAGAGAAAATGCACTCCAGTCTAAAGACGGGGGAGTCTTGAGAAATGTGAGGGGTTCGGTCATCTAGAAATATAAGCTAATAAAACATTCTTAAATGGGAACATTTAATAGCCAAGGACCATCACTTAGATGGTAACGACAGAGTTTTAGTTCAGTTTAGCTAGAAACGGAACTTCCTGGGACACCTACACCCACCCTGCACTTTCTCATATAATCATCCAACACAACTCAGATATTTACACACCCTGAGACCCTAACTGGGTCGGGAGTGGCCTGAAGGTGGGGAGCACAGGTTCTTTCATGAGGGTGTGCCCGCTGACTAGCAGCAGAGCAGTGATACCAATCAGTCAGTCAACCAAACCACTAAGTAATCAATTGCTGCCGCCAGATCCCAGGCAAAGATTCTGGTTTCTTTGCGGTATTTCGAACTGAATGCGCGCGGGCGGCGATTGGCTGTAGAAAAGATGAGGCCAGAAGAGGCGGGCGGGGCCTCCCGGCAGCCGCTGTGGCTACCAGGGTGCGCACAGGCGCCGGATCGCTCAGGAGTTGGCGTCAGAGGCGGCTTGGGGCGCGTCGAGCGAGTCGTAGCTCGCAGGAGGCGCCCTCCAGTCCCCCGGCTGGTGGAGCCAGTTGGCACCTCCCGACCCCCGGGGGGAGGCTTGTGGAGCGCACAGGGGGCGTGGCGGGGGCCTGGCGAGACGCGCCTCTCATTGGCCGCCTGGCGCCGCCCTATGGGCTCTGCCTCTATAAAGCAGCCGCGGTCGCTTAGCGGCCGCACGCCACGCTCCCGGTCCCAGACTCTGCTTTGCTGCATCTGCTCGCCCGCCACAGCCCACCATGGCCTCCGTTCAGCAACTAGTAGGAAGATGGCGCTTGGTGGAGAGTAAGGGCTTTGATGAATACATGAAGGAATTAGGTGAGGCACGCGGCCCGGCAGCGCTTGCAACGTGGCCGTGGCGTGTGTGTGTGTGTGTGTGTGTGTGTGCACGCGCCCCTCGGTCTCCTTTGGCGTGCCGGTCCCCGGCGGGACTTCCTCGGCGCCTCCCTCCATCGCTTTCCACGGGTTCCCGCAGTTACCACGCAGCCCCTGGTTGCAGCGCGCGTTGCACCACGCGGTTTAGCAGCCCCAAGAGCACGCGTGCGCGCCCGTCTTCCGCCCCAGGACACGGGACCTGGGTCTCCTTGCCGTCCACCCAACTCTATACTGATTCTTTCCCCTCGCTTCCGTAGTAACCACTCCGCGGCTTTCCTGTCCTTCACCGTCCTCTCCACACCAAGCTTCACTTCTTACGACCCCCACCGGGCACTCCCCTTACGTAGCCTTATTCCTCCCACCACCACCACTCATCCTCCTTCCTCCTGCCACCATCTTCATTCACCTACTTGCCCCATCGTGACTGTACCCGTACCCACGTGCCTACACTGTGCCCACCCTACCGCATCTTTTGTTCTTAGATGGCGGATGGGTCCCCCTGCTTCTTTCCCACCCGGACGCGGAAACCTGCTAGAGGATCTGAAAAGGGCTACAGCTTCGGCTCTCATTCCTTTCTTGGTCCCATCTCCTCCACCCCCAGGTCTTCTGTCCATCTTCGGGGCCTTTTGGTTGGCGCAGCTTTCCACAGAGCATCGGGGCGTCCTCTTCTCCAGGCCCCAGGGTGGCGCTCAGGGACTTGGTGCTGGCTGCACCAACCTTCCGCCGGCTTTGCCCGCCAGTTGCTCCGCTGTAGGTGGTGGCCTGTGGGAGGTGCTCCGTGAGGCTGACCGCCTGCTTGCGGTTGGCTGAGTTCCGCCACCCTGCTCTCTGCCTCTTGAGTGTGAGGGTCAAAGAGGCCTTGAGTGGACTTGGTTGGAAAACCGCAGTCAGAAGCTGCCAACTGCCTGACCCACCTGCGGTTTTTTAATTGCATGCAAGATGGGCGTGGTTCTGCAGAAGGCGCTTAAAACCTTCCAAAGGAAAATGAAATTAGAAAAACTCTCCTTCAGAATCCTGCTTGATTTTCTAGTATTGCCTTTTCCAAAGCTACTAAAAGTGATTGCCTGCTAGTTAAAACATTGAGTAGATTAGCAAACAAAAATGAGCCTTTATCACTGGCCGCTAGGAAGTAAATTAGCGTAGTTGTTGCTATCTGGAAGTGGAGACCCCAGTCCCCAAACAACTGCTGGGATTGTGACGGTGCTGTAAGAAGCAGCCATCCCACAAATATTAACATGAATGATTTGACGTTCAGAATTCACAATAAAGACCTTCTGTTGAAACCTAGTCCCTGTGACACTCGGAAACCTTCATTAACCTTAAGACAATGGGTTAAGACTGGTTCTGTGAATCTTGGTAATTATGATACTGGAGTTAAACAAGAAGGCATTTTTTCTTACTTTCATTGTAAATCTAGACCAAAATGACTGGGGGTAGGGGGAGTTCTGGGGAGCCACGTGATGCGCTCATATCCAAGAAATACATCTGTGTGTTTTCACTGGCATAAGGACCAAAAAGAGCATGCGGTTTCTTTGAGCATCAAAAGTACATGTGTGTTTGCCAGAGTGTGTTTCCAGGATTCTAGAGTCATGAAGGTTGTCAAGGCTCAATTCATTAGAGAGCAATCAAGGTTTCCAAAGAATAGATCCCTTTTCTTTTCCAAAGTGAGAATAAATGACTCACTCAACTAGTGACACAGGCCCCACCCCTGAGCTGGCAAAGGAGAAAGTTAAAGTTCCAAAGGGGCTTTTTAAGTCTAGCTGAGTGTGCATCATTAACCAATTCTGCTGCTCAGGTTGTAATCTCCTCATCTTTGAAACCGGGATGTGGCTTAACTCTTAAATTTCCTTCCAAATGTTAACATAGGGAAATACACATATTATAAATTATACATGATAAAAATATAGTAATTGTGACACAATTGTAAAATTTTTATTTTTGAGGATAAGATGTTTTCTATTTATCAGCATGGTTTTGCTATTAACTCATGAAACAGTGTACAGTTTGAACATCTCACAATTTCAATTTTGTTTAGGCCGTTAATCAAATATTTGTACCAGTCCTTTTATTTGCCAGACTAGTGCTCGAGTCATTTAATAGGGTAGTTGACAGAATTGAGTAAATACGTTTTAGAGTCTGTATTTCTTCTCCAACTTTCTGAAGACCAGCATAGCGTGGTCACCAAGATCTGAGGTTTGGAGACAATGTTTCTGGACTGTTGGAGCTGAGGTTCATTCCTTTCTAGCATAATAAACTTGAGTAAGTGACTTCATTGCCTGCCTCACTTTCCATCTATAAAATGGAGACAATCATATCTTCCTATCACAAGATTGTTGCTAAGCTTCCATGAAATCAATATATGGCAAGTGCTGGCACATGGTTAGCGCTGGCTATGTGTTTGCGAAAGTTATTGATAAGTGAATTAATATGCACAGTTTAGTGATTTCTATGGAATTACTATGTTTATTATATAAACTAACTTTGTTCTTATTGTTACACAGGTGTAGGAATGGCATTGCGAAAAATGGGTGCAATGGCCAAACCAGATTGTATCATCTCTTGTGATGGCAATAACCTCACTGTAAAAACTGAGAGCACTTTGAAAACATCACAGTTTTCATGTAACCTGGGAGAGAAGTTTGAAGAAACTACAGCTGATGGCAGAAAAACTCAGGTCCGTCAGAATTTATTTCTAAAATCACAGAAGCTTCAAGAAGGATAGATTGTGTTAATAACATTTTTACTGTTTACAGGGAAGCACTTAATGAAAAAAAGTCAAGTTATTTTATGAATGGAGTTTTGACAAATTAGTAAAAGTACCAGTTTAATAACTTCACTTATTTTGTAAAAAAAATAGTTTAATGAACACATCGGCGAATGTAGTGTTTTAAGTGCATTTAGATAGAAGATCATAAACTATTTTATTTATAAAGTGGGTATTTTATGGATGAAGTACACCCAGCAATAAGAAGGTGAAAAAAATGTTGATTTAAGGAGGTTGTAAGTCATGAAAACTCTTTTGTAATGTACTTGGAAGATTTAAAAGTATACTTTAATTTTGCAGACGGTCTGCAACTTTACGGATGGTGAATTGGTTCAGCATCAGGAATGGGATGGGAAAGAAAGCACAATAAAAAGAAAACTAGACAATGGGAAATTAGTGGTGGTAAGTACCAAACTTCGTAATCTTTTTGGCCTAATTTGCAATTATAGTTCACATAACTGCTCTAGCTCACTGATTCTCAGCAGAACTAAGTTTGAGGGGGAAAAAATGCAAAATAAGTTAAATACCAGGACACTAATTATTAAGAAACCCCTTTTTGGGGCTAGAGAAGTAACATCATGTAGTAAAGAATGTTGTTGAAGCTCAGTTTAGTCCATACTCTGCTGTTACCTTACAGTGAAATCTTGGCTAAGCCAAGTTTATACATACATATGTATGCCCATGTATGCATGCATTGGTTCATTTCTTTATAATGAAGAAAAATGTTTGCTGGGAGAAAATGAATAATTTAGTTACTACAAGTAAACATTTCCATTTTAGTAAAGCATGTGACTTATCAGAAACACTATAACTATAACAGATTTCAACTTCTCACACTCTGAATCATAAAGCACGTTTTCTCCATCTACAAAGTTAGATGATGAGGTTATGTAGGATTCTGATCCTAACATCCTGCTAGCACCATTGCTCCTAAATGCAAGAGTAACCTAACTCTTTAAAACGTTTTTTCTCCTAGGAATGTGTCATAAACAATGTCACCTGTACTCGGATCTATGAAAAAGTAGAATAAACATTTTATCATCATTTTGGACAAGACGAACAAGCTCAGTTCAATGAGCACATCTCCATACTGCTTTTTTTTTTTTTTTCATTACAATATTCAATTTATTACAAATATTTTACATGCAGCTATTTCAATGTGTTGGTTTAATTAGAATCATTCCTTTGGTTAGTAAATAAATGTGTTTGTGCTATACCAGTGTTGTGTGCATTCTTTATGGGAAATTAGTGATGAGGTTGAATAATTATAAATTGAATAAGTTTTAGAGTAGTCTTGAGTGATGTATTTAGGTTATGATTTAGTAATTTACATGTGGCTCTACTTCTGGGGCAAATACAGTCCTAATCATTTAAGCTCACCCAATGTGATGTGCACTTCCTATCAATTCAAGACTAATTTCTGGCAGCGACTTCTCAAAAAATAGTTACATGTATTTTATAATTTAGATATAATAAGGATTAAATGATCATAGTTGTTCATAATCAGACTTCTAGTGGTATCCTTATAATTATTCAGGAATTCTGCAACCAAAACTTCATTTAATAAACTTTTTGAAGGCGTCCTATATGTCAGGCAGTATTCGAGAAGTTGAGTTATGTCTGAACACAGGAACAAATCATTGCCCTCAATGTGAGGAGAAATACTCTCAGATTCAGAAGAACATAATGTACTCCTTAACATAAAAGAATAGAGCTAAAATATTGCTCGTGTGCATATATAAAGTATAATAATTCACTATAATTCTAGTGAACCCCTCATCTATTTCTTGCTAGTTTTTTGTAGTAACTTTGATTTTACACATTAAAATAAACTCATATTGTTTCTCTATATGTGCACTTCCCCTCAATCCTCATGTCAGCACACCCTGCCCTCTACCAAATCACCAAGTGTCCACCATTGTCCAAGGGCCTTTGCCACCACTTGCTCCCACCCGCTATGGATAATCTCAGTTCTATTGCCAGTGTCCAAGGGTTGGTTTTGTTTCAATGGTTCCTTTGTTTTGTCTCTTCACATTTTAGATCATCTGGTAATTATCTTTTTTGACTTATTTCTCTTCTAAGGACTGTATAGTAGTCCATTGTGTATGTATCACATCTTTATCAATTCATCTGATGTTGGTCACTTAGGTAGTTTCTAGTTCTTAGCTACTGTGAATTGGGCTGCAATAAATGGGATTGCCTAAATCTCTGAAAATTAGGTTTTTTTTTTGTATCTTTGGGGTAGACAGCAGGGGATCATATAGGATTTCCATATTCAACTTTTTGAGAGATCTCCATACTGTTTTCCGTAGGAGTTGTACCAATTTGTACCCCCAACCGTGTAAAAGTGTTCCCTTTTCTCTATTTCCTCATCAACATTGGTTGTTTCCAGACTGTTGGATAAGTCAGTCTCTTAAGGTGGTATCTCCTTGTTGATTTGATTTGCATTTCCCTCATAGTGAGTAGGAACATTTTTTCATGTACATATACCCTCTTTGGAAAAACATCTCTCCAATTCCTCTTCCCATTTTTTGACTGGATTGCCTGTTTTGCTGTTATTGAGTTTTTTTGTGTATTTTAAATATTAAGCCCTTGTCAGGAGTATGAAATGCAAATATTTTCTCCCAGTTAGTAGGTTGCCTTATTGTTTCGATGGTGTTTTCTTTTCATTGTGTTGGATGTAGTCCCAGTTGTTTATTTTTGTTTTCGTTTCCCATAATGCTGGAGTTGAGTCCCCAAAGGCTTCTCTAAGACTGATATCGAATGTCTTTACTATGTTATCTTCAAAGAATTTTATGGTTTCTGGTCTTAATTGTTCTAGTCTCTAGTCAATTGAGTTAAATTTTGTGAATGGTATTACAGTGACTGTTTCTTTTGCATGTGGCTGTCTAATTATTCCATCACCGTTTATTGAAGGGCCCTCATATATTTCTTGAACCTGAATACTGTGTGTGTGTGTGTGTGTGTGTATGTGTGTGTAATGTTTGGGGAAATAACTTGTAGGCACTGGGCTAAAGTTTTGTGTGCCCTACAATACTCAGAGTAATACTTAGAAGAGTTAATATCATGATCTCCATTCTGTAAAGAAAACAGGCTTTTGAATAGTTCACCTACTCAAGAACATAAGAAGTAGTGGAGTAGAATTGAGAATCAACATCTCTTGGAGTCCACTTTGTCACTGTTTGGTTATTCTACAATTCTGTCTCTTGCCTGGTATAAAGATTTTAAGTCTGAAGTCCCTCCGAAATGTACCGCGGCCTTCTGAAACCAAATCCGTGTACTGAAATATTAGCTGGTAAGAATCTTAAGAATTACCAAAAGTCAGCATCAGTGAAAGAATTTTGAAAGTAACCCTGTGGGGCCAAACATGTAGCCATTTGTTGTTAGTAGTTTCTGAGCACATGAAATGTGACTGGTCTGAATCGAGATCCGCTCTAAGTAAAATGTACATTTGATCTGAAGGATTTGAAACAAAAAAAAGTAAAATGTCTCTGATTTTTAATATTGATTATATGTTAAAATTACATTGAGGGGGTAGAGTTGGTTGCTTGGATATTAAAAATTAATACAATCAGTTATACTTGTTTGTTCCCTTTTTTAATGTAACAAAGGAAAATTGAAAAATTATATGTAGTGACAGTTTTGTGTCCACATTTTTTGTTGTGCGGGCAGCTCTAATCTTCCTTTTCTACTGGAAATTCCATTGTGCTTTTTTTAGTCTCCATGCTAGACTTCCTCTTTCATCCCGCTTTCCGCTTGTAATAGTAGTACACATTTACATAATCCTCTGGACCAAACACTGGGATAGGTACTTTTAAGGGTTTTTATAATTATTTTTTAAATTATTTTTTAAAGGAAAATTGCAGGCAGGAATGAAGGCAAATAGGTAGGCAAACAGGTAGGAAGAGAGAGGAGGGAGCAGCATCTTTTATTTTATTTTTATTTAGTTGTTCACACTTGTTCCCTTCCTGGCCGGGACTCGAGTCCAGTGTTAGGTGGCCTGTGCTCCTTTGGAGGCAAGTGACCTAATTACTACTACTCCGGGGGCATACCTGTTTTCATAATTCTTAGAACCACCCTAGGTGGTATATATTAGCTGAGGAAGCAAAGACTCAGTGTGTTGCTAATGGTCCCAAGCCATGTAGCAAGTACAAGTCAGAACAGATTGGTGCACAAGTTCATCTGACTAAAACCTCGGCTACTAGCCACCGTGTTCTGTTACCTGTACCACTTCGGTATGATCTGTGGGTTATTGCTTGAGGGACTGTGGGCCCATGTTTATTACATGAGGGAGCTGTTGACATTTGGCTGAGAAAGCTTTTCATTGCGTTGAACGACAGCACCTATCACAGGACTCTTAGCACCTTAATATTATGGCCACAAAATGCTCATGGCACCTAAATACTTCATACATTTCAGAACTCCTCAAGGGTATGGTACAATCCATACTTGAAAAGCAACAGGTAGGACAAATGTATCTTAACTTTATACTTTCTGGTGTCAATTAATCCCTTCTTTCTGCTAAGCAATCCTTTAATACCTACCAACTGACCCCTTATCAAAAGATATAAATGAGTGCCTTCATTGAATATTTTTTCTCTTAACGGAAGGTACGCTGTAACACATTCTGTTCAGTTCTTCTGGGAGATTTGTTTTTACCCTAGATCTGCCTATGGATATAATGTTTAATTTCAAACTAATTTAATCTTTCTAAAATGTAGTGTGATAATCTAGTTGCTTGGGCCTTAGAATTAGACAGTCCTGGACTAATTGTGTGATTTAGGGCAAATTTAGCTTCTTCGAGCCCTAGTTACATTCTATGCGAAGAAACAACATTGTCTGATTCATAGAGCTGTTTTAAACAGCAAAGGAGATAATGTACCTAAAACATTTACTATAGGCCTGAGCAAATAGCAAAGGCTCAATGTCACTCCAGTAATGCCCAGTAGAACTTTGTGCAATGATGGTAAAGCTCTGTCACATCTGCACGATCCATCATGGTAGCTACTAGTCATATGAGCATTTGAAATGTGGCAAGTGCAGTTAGGGAATTGGATTTTTCATCTAATTTAAGTGTAAATTAAATGTACACATAGGGCTAGTGACTGCTGATTTGGACAGCATGGGACACTAACCGCATGCTTTCTATAACCAAATATTTCTATTTATTTATTTGTTCTGTATGGTTGTTCCTCCTACCCTAGATCACAAACCCGGTCCCTGGGATTTACGTGGTCTATGTCTCAGCCACTGACAGCATCTGAGCTACAAGGGCATGCCTCAACTTGCTTTTGTAAAGCTTTTTGAAGCTTTATATAAATCATTCATCTTTAATTAGATCTTTCACTTATCCTAGAATTAGTGTGCTTAATGACTGCAAATAAGAGGGTTGTAAATAGGAAGTAAGGAATTCAGTCTTGTTTTACATTTGATATGTAATGATATTCTCTTCTCCCAGAAAATCAGCTACCCAATTTCTATTGACATACAAAGTTTGTTTTTACTACAACTGCGTATTCTGACAATAGGCAATGCCTATTAAAGAGAGCTTGATCTGAGTTGTTTGTGGAACAAGGTACGGATTGGATAAAATTTACTATAAAATCAAGATGGTTTAACATAAATCAAACTCTCATCAAAGAAATATATACAAGCAATGGGAGTTAATGAATGTTTGAGTTCGGTACTTGAGTACTGTGAAGTCATCAACTCTTCTTTGAAACAGAATCCAAATGCCTAAATAAGTGGTTTCAGTGAATCATGACTATGAGATATTTATAGGCAAATGAGAATTTGTTATATGCTAATAGAATGACGTTTATTGCTAATATGCTCACTGGTTTCTTGACTCTTAAGTCTCTTCAGGTATTTTCTCAAAACTGGTAGTTGAAACTGTGCTACAATAAAAAGAAAATTGAGAACCATATTTTTAGCACCAAGATTAAAAAAAATTATTGAGGTAACTTTGATTTACAAAATAATATAAGCCCATATGGGTAAGTTCACCATAAATCAAATGTATGTCAACATACCACACCCCTCACCAAATTACCAAAAGTCTTTCCCTTCTGTTCATCAAACCTCCCCTGACCACCACCAATGTCCTCTCTGGTAATCTCAGGTCTATTGTCAAAGTTCAAGGGTTGGTTTTTATTTTATCTGCTCCTATTCTTTGTTTCTTTATATTTCACATAGGTATAAGTGAAGTCTTCCAGCATTTTTCTTTCTCCTTCTGACTTATTTTGCTCAGCACAGTCCCCTCTAGTTTCATCCATATTGTCCCAAATGGCAGTATTTCATTTTCAGAGCAGTGTTATAGTCCATATTTATATATATATATAATATTGTATTTTATATATTTATATATACACATACATACATACACATGCACCATATCTTTTTCTATTCATCTGAACATAGGCACTTAGGTAGTTTCCAATGCTTGGCTATTGTAAATAATGCTACAATGGCAAACCCTGCTGGAGCAGCAGTTATGTCAATTGCCTTTGAAGGATGTAAGCTATAATATCCCTGAGTTTCAGTCCCAGGTCCCAGGGGAAACAACCAGTGAAAACAATGAAATAGAAATAAAATGACAATGTAAAAAAAAAAAAAAAAGAAAAAAATGCTACAATAAACATACGCATGCATATATCTCTGCAAAGTAGTGGGTTTTTTTTGATAAATACCCCAAAGTGGAATGATGAGAACATATCAGATTTCCATTCCCAATTTTTTGAGGAACCTGGGTATTGCTTTCTATAAAGGTTGCACTAACTTACATACCCACCAGCGATGGCCGTTTTTCTCCACATCCTCACCGACATTTTTTGTTTCTAGTCTTTTGGAAAATATCTAGTCTCACAGTTGTGAGGTGATACCTCATTTTTGTTTTGATTTGCTTTTCTGTAATAGAACTGAGGAAGAACTTCTTTTCAGGTGCCAGTTGGCCATCTGTATAACTTCTCTGAAGAAAGTTCTATTCAATTCTTCCCATTTTTTGACTGGGTTGTTTGTTTTTCTGTTGTTAAGGTTGTATATATTTTGGATATTAGTCCTTGTCAGATGTACAATGCAGCACCTAGATTTTAATACTGTCAGTTCAACTTAGGCAGTTACTCAGTTCTTGCTCCTTATTAGTCAAGTGATTATGAATGTTATTTTTCAAATTCACCTTAGGTTCGTAAGAATAATATGTTTTTTTCCTTGGTTTTCACGTACACCGTGTTTTTCTTCTTTAGTACTGTACCATTCAAATCACTGGCATTTGGTTAGTCATCGGTGATGTGGATCAGTAGGAAGAACTGAAGAAGCTGGTGAACTGGTTTAAAAAGCCATCTGACACGTATTTGAAGTATTGTGAAAGACAAGGTGGTATGACTTGTGACTGGTCCCACAGTGACTGGAAAATAACTGGAGTCTTTTGACATCTGCTCTGTCAGACTCTGTCATCAGGTCATATGGGACATAATCTTGGAATCAAGTCCCTTTCCTCCTCCCATGCCTCCTTCTCCCACACTTAGAAAAAGTCCGAAGAGAAAATTGTAATTTTTAAAGAGCACTTTTTAAAGGTGTTGGTGACACAGAGATGGTGAACAGGATAGAGCAGGGTCAGTGTACCTTGTTCATGGACCTGACATTCTAGTGTGTGAAGGTGAAGAATACACAGTTTTTAAATGTCATAGAGTTATAAATGCAGCCAGAAAACAAATTAAACCATGGTGTGATAAAGAGTGATTAGGGTTGAAACCACTTGATATAGATGGGTCAAGGAGGCTGCTCAGAGAAGGTTAACAATTGGAACTGAGACCTGAATTTAGAGCAGAATGTTGACAGCCTGTAGACTTCTGGGGGTGCAGTGCGCTAGGAAGAGGGGCTAGCAAGGCTAAAAGCCCTGACTGGGGACAGAGTTGCAGAGTGACAGAAGAGTACTGAAAAAGAAGCAAAGTGAGATAAGATCTAGTTTCAGATCTGGGTAGGCGATGGCGCATGTGAGACTTTGTAGCTACCAGTGCCGGATATGTTGTTTTGGGTTTTTTAAAGGGAAGGTACAAGTAGGAATGAAGGTGAGTAGACAGGCAAGCAGGAAGAGAGAGAAGGACGAAGTAAGTTTTTATTTTTATTTAGTTGTTCACACTGGTTATTCACCTCAGCCCCACCACCCTGTACCCGGGATGTGAACTCAGGTCGTTGAGATGTATAGGGATTGCACTCCTTTGGTGGTGGCTAACCTAACCACTGCTCCAACAGGACATTCCAGGGTATGGTTTTATTTGGGGGTCAAGAGAAATCCTGAGCATTCTCAAATAAGAAATGACAGAATGCTTTTTAAAAAATACTCTAGTTTTACTTTCAGCACTGGAAAATGTGATATTTAAAATAACTCTCTTACTGAAAATGCAGGATAATTTTTTTTTTTTTTAAATAAAAAGTGACAGTGAGGTAATACAATAGTGAGGAATTATTTGACTGAGATCTGAGCATCCAGAGAAGCAAGTTCACCTGACAGGCAGGTTTGGGCCTGAAGCTTTTACCTATGACTATAAAAGAAACTGCTAAGAAGCCAAGCTGTACTTTTGGCAACAAAGGAAACAACTGGTCTTTGTCTGGTGGTAGCTGGGCTGACTTCATCTTCTATTGTCTAAAAAGAGTTTTCAATGATTGGAAGTTTAGTTGTGAGGATGTTCATTAGAGCGCTATTTACTCTAGCAAAGAATTTGAAAGCATATAACTTTCTAGAAAAGGCAGATTGGTTAAATAATTATGAGACACCCATATAATAAAATAACAGACATTAGAAAACTGAAAAGACTATTATGAACTTGGAAAGAATAATGAATTATAGTGGAAAAAAAAAAGGAACCCACCGGACTACGAAATATTATGTATAGGATTGTCTCATTTATACGTGCATATCAGTAGAAAAATAAACACTGTTAACAGTGGTTACCTTGGGGTTAAGAAGATTCTTAATTTCATGTTTATTTGCTAGTCTATCTATAATAAGAAAAATACAAAACATTTTAATGCGAGTAACTTTATTTTTAATGATAAATAGCTCACACGTTTACTTCATAATATTTAGCTTCACTTCAACATTATTATTCATTTTATTAATTTTCTATTGATAAGTGCTGAAAGTTTTGAAAATCCAGCTTTATTAATGGTTCAATGAATACTCTTTCTTTCTTTCTTTTTTTTTTTAAAGAGTCAGTCAGGCAGCCAGAAACAAAGAGAAAGGAGGACAAAACATTTTCTATTTATTTAGCTGTTCATTTAAGTTTATCCCCCAGTAATAAATTTGGGTCCTTGGACTTTATGGGAACTAACCATAGGCTTAATACCTGAGCCACCAGGCTGCACCTGAATGAATGCTTTCACACATTCATATAATAAAATTACTTTTTTAATCTCTAAAATAATTACCCTTCACTTAGGTCTCCAAAGTACATACTTAACCTTCCTTTATGACATAGGACAAGGATTACCTTGCTGCAGACAAAGCTGACCTCACCAAGTTGTAATCTGACAAAGTAATCCTCCATACTGTAAAATATTTTGCCCCTAAAAGCACTTTAATAGGGAACACATTTTTTCTCCTTTTTACCGTTAAATATCTATAAAGAGATATTGCTTCTAGAGTCAATCCTAATGGAAAATTTAAAAGACCAAAATTTTACTTGGTAGAAAAAGGTTACTTTTTCTCATTTACTGGGTTTTATTTACATGGTCAAAATCCCAGGGCCCTCCCTTCTCATTCTGTCTTTGTAGATGACCCTGCTAGGTTGTATGTAAGCTCAATGGGTATGCCACCAATGCCCTAGTATTTGGTTTGGCTTGTTTCTTGCTTGGTTGGTGTGTTGTTTTATTGATTCTTTGACAAGACCATTACTAAAAGAAATACAAGGGAGAAAACTTCCAGTGGTATGTTTCAGAACAGTAGCAATTAATGTTGTGTTCACACAGAAGTTTAAAAAAGTTATATATAAGAGAACAAATACTTCTTTCATGATTTAGTCAGAGCTTGTTTGACAAAGGTTTTTAGCAGTCACACAACCAAATATGGAAACTAAGCTTGCTGACTCAGTCAATAGCACTAACCACTAAACCCAGCTTCCTCCCTTAGCCAACAGGGCAGAAAAAGAGGAAGTATAAAAAAAGTCACTGTTTCTGGAACAGGCAGACTTTTGGGAAACAGCCAGTTTTGGAGGTTGACCTGTATAATGCGTCATTTTGCAAGATGTGTACCACACCTAGAGGCTTTGGACAGTTCATCACTTTATCTCTATCATGTTTCTTATTTCATTATATCTAGATGCTGCATACCACAGTCCTGCATTTTCGGATCAAAGACAAATTCTTTATACCAAAAACAAAGTTATATACAACTTATAAGTTATAATTAAAACTTACAAGTCAGTTCTCTCACTATATTCACTTTGATCAATTAGCTAATGAAGTTCTTTAGTCCTACTCCAATGTCAGTATGTATGATGTAGCTATTCATTCATTTAATCATTCATTTATTTAAGAGAGAGAGAGAGAGAGAGAGAGAGAGAGAGAGAGAGAGAGAGAGAGAGAGAGAGAGAGAGAGAGCTCCCACTATGTGCCAGATATCTGTTAAGGACTGGGCATACGAAATTGAATAAAGGTGGAAATATCTTGCTTTCATGGAGCTTAGAGTCTGGAGGAAGAGATGGACAATAAACAAAACCAATGCAATGATTATAAAAGCTAATATGATTGTTGCATGGGACTAAACAGGATGCTTGATAGAGACTTTTGTAGCAATTATTTTCTTTCTTTTGTTTACATTGCTATATGCATTTTAAGATACTGAAATCACACCTCAGTCTGTGTGTATTTTATACGATACTCACCACCAGAGTTTTAGTGTCCTTTACCATCACCTTGTTCCCCACTCCTTCCCTGCCCCCTTCTACCTGCCCAAACCCGGAAACCACAGTCTTGTTGGGTTTGTCTGAATAGTGACTGTAATGTGATACTAGAATCTATAACAGGTTTCTCTGGCACCACTTTAATATGATAATGTCCAGGCCTATTCAAAAGTTCCTGATACTCTGTTTTGAAAATTAAGAGAATTTATCTGCCTATGATAAAATATTTGCTGTGAAGAATTTAAAGGAAATATTGGACATAAAACCAAGAATGTATTTAGATAATCCCTGCTCTAAATAATGAGTTGCAATACTTTCCTTGCACCAGGACCAGATACAAAGGTACAGATTTATATGCAGACTTTCATTCAATACTAAAATATTAGTTGACACAAATATTGTTTCTCTTTTTATCAATCAAGTAACAATTGTTTTGAGGCAATTTGAAGTGCACCTTGGATCTACACCTGTAGAGAGCTAGGTGTGCCTATGAGTTCACCTGCCTGCCTCACCTTACACTGCTTCTGCCATCAGGCTTGGCAAACAACCAATGACAGACAGGTACAGGAGTGTGAAAGTTCAGGTCCCTTGCATCAGGTTATATAACTACGCTGAGCTATACCTGACACTCCAGAGTTATCCTATGGATCAGGTTAAGTCAGCCCTCTAAAGAAGGTTGCATGAAATCATACTCTGCCTGGGTTTTCTCTTCTTCCAGCTCCTGCTTCCCCACCTCCCTCATCTAAACATCCCTCCAGAGAAGCTTCCTTTTACAAATTACTTACTCCAAAATTCTTGCCTTGGGATCTACTTCTGGAGCACTCAGAACAGCCTTCCTGAGCCCCAGGGCCTTTCAGACTCACGGAAACTGTGAAACAATAAAATGATAATTGTTTAAATGATGATTTGGGGTGACTTCCCATGCAGCAGTAGGTAGCCAGAAGTCAATGCCCCAGTTTAAGTGTATATAATAGAGATTTCTCCAACCCTTCTTCAAAAGGATGGATTGTTCAATTTATTCTGATCAGACAGACATCCCAGATAGAGGGACTCCCTCAGATTCAGATCTACTGAAATGACAGTGCCTCAGGCCAACGAACCTACTTTATGGTATATGAGGTATAACAAAGTGCTTGACCAAGGAATGCACTGATCCTACCACAAACCACCTCCCTTAGAGGATTCTAGCCTGGAAGAGCATGGAGCAAGCAGCCTCTTGAAGGCAAATCTAAGATTGGGTACTGTTCTTCAGGATGTGATGTGGTACCCTGAAATGACAGCCATTGCGTACTGCTGGGTAGCCAATAGGAGAAATATAAAGATTTAGTAGCCAGTGTTAGGAACACTAGCAGCCCTAATCACCCTTACTCCCAGTGACCTACAGGCTGTCTCCTAGGATATATTTTTATTCAATGCCCCAGCTTCAGCAAACAGCTGTGACTCTTGGGCAGGCTGTCCCAAACTACTAGAGCCATTTTACTTGCACATGCGGAAGACTGGAGGTATCTGAGAGTGTGTTCCAATTCTTCTCTCACCAATGCTGTCGGGTGGGTATCAGAGCCTGGAAGTCTAGCAAACATCAGCATATTAGGACAACTCTGAGATGCACTTACCTTCCAGAGTTTCCCTGCAGGACAGGTTGAGACTGAGTCTCATCCCTTTGTTTCCCCTCTTTCCATCTGCTTGGGAGGAACCTGACCATTAGGTAATGTAACCATTACTGCCTAAGGTCACAAATAAAATGCATGATGGGATCAGGACCAAGGGTTACCATGTGGAACAGATAAAAAGAGGATTCCCAGTTAAAGGTGAATTTCAGATGAACAAGAGGTAAATTTTTAGTGTAAGTGTGTCCCATGCACTATTTTGGACATATGTATATTTAAATGTATTTATTATTTATCTGAATTTCAAATTTGACTGTGCGTCTTTTATTTTATCTGGAAACCATCAGGACACCAGCCCATGTCTATCTAATTCCAATATCTATAGGTTTTTTTTTTTATTAGTAAATCATTTTGATTCTGCAAATAAGTTCAGTATCTATATTATAAAATCCAAAAACATTATATAGTAAGCTAAAAATCTGCCTATCCACCACCCCTGCACTCTGTCACTTAACTTTCTTTTTCAAGGGTAGTTCTGATAACCTTTTTTTTTTTTTAAACAGTTCTAGCCCAATTCTCTGTAAATGCATAATTATATATGTACCCCCACAGGCTGCTTCATTGGTTCAACAAGTTCCTTTGAAGATAGATCCTTGTCAATGGAAATGGAAGCACTCCATGCATGTTCTTTTAAATAACTGCACATTTACTTAAGAAATACTCAAGTAATAGTGATGTGGATTGCTTTCAGTTTTTTTCTTTTATAAATGACCGAAGTTCAGTCTATAGTATACAATGCCATTTAAAGAGATAATAAAGCCTAAGTATAAATGCAGATCAACAAACAGAACTGTTAAATGCTCTTAATATCACCAAGGAGAGGCATAATTTACTAGATGAAAAAGTGGAGCCAGTTTCGAAAATGGTATTTGTGATATCTGACATTTAAAATTATCCTGCCCCCTAATAAGTAGGCTCGAGTGTTTTGAGTGGATGTGAATACATGTTTGCACCTATCTTTTACAATTCCCCCAGACAACTAATAACCACTTACAAAATAAATATCATTATCACTCACAAAAAGTGCGAGAATTTGTGGTAGTTGGTGTGTTTTCTAAAAGGAAGTGCTTGACAGTAGAGAGCTTATTGCTAAAATCCACTAAAACAAAAGTGTATATTAAAAAAACTTTGGTGGGGTAAGAAGAAAGGCTTACACATAAGCATTATTCTTCTCTACACAAGCAGACTCAGAGAAATTAAAACAGATGCAGGATAAGTTCTGGACAATTGTTTTTGCTAAGAGTAAACAGAATGGAAGATTCAAGACAGGGGAAAAAAAGACTATGGTAGAAGACCTTTTCCCTAACCCCAATGAAAAATTAATCTGCCAGGAATTATCCGTGGTGCTACAGAGACTGAAGCTATGTCCTGTTACCGTGATCAAGGACAACTGAACATCGCCTCTGTACTCTGCAGTTGTACATAAGTGGTTAGAGATGCGAGTAGAAACCACATGTAGGCAAGGAGATAAATCTTTGCCTCGGAGTATAAAAGGAACTTCCCTAAATCCCTGTTGCTCAGCTTTGGGTAGCAATACTCCTGGGCCAGCACTGGTGATTGCAATAAAATATCCTTTTCTCTACCTTTGAGTGCCCAGCTATCAGTCTTCTCACCGTCTGGAAGTTCTGCCATAACGTTTGGTGCATTGATCAGGAAGACTGTCAGCCATGTTGGCCCTTTGCTGCCACCGCTGATGGGGGCCAATGATGAACCCTCCCGCTTGGACCTGAGGCGGAGGGTCGGCCTCACCAGGTAATTTCTGGTTCCCAGTATGTATTGGGCCCAGCGGGATTGGATTCCCTTTTGCACCCTTGTGGACTCAATAAAGGAGAGAAAAGCCTTTCAGGACCAGATGTCTGATTGGTAAGTGTGCCTAGGGACCCAGTCTGAGTTCAGGCCCACCATTAACGGTGGAAAAATGGCTTGATCACCCCTGAGGAAACTTTGCTGCCTCTGAGAATAGGGACTTTCCTGGGAGAAGTCAAACTTTGACTGATGTGTGAATGTGAGAATGAATGTTCTGCTCCAAGGCGAATGCTAGAGAGTCTGTTTGAGTCCCAATCTGCAGTTCCATGGTGACCTCATACAGCTTAAGGTACTGTCGACACTTGAGGAACTGAAGAAATTCAGTTCCTCTCTGCAGTGTTGATCTGGGTCAGGGGTTTATACTGACGCACCCTGGAAAGCTAAGAGGCATCTAAATACCCAAGAGGGGAGTGGCCAGAAGGACGAAGTAAACGTTTCCCTGTGTTTGTCTTGCATCTTTGTTCATTGAGAGGAACCTATTGTCCACAATCATGGGAAGTAGTCCTTCTAAATGCACTGTTTTAGGATGTAGGTTAAAAACTTTAAGAAGGGATTTACAAGTGATTATGTTATCAAATTGGCCCCTTGGAAATTATGCCAATTATGTCAGTTAGAGTGGCCAGACTTTGGGGTAGGATGGCCATCAGAGGGGACCTTAGATGTCCCCAGAGTAAAGGCTGTTTACAAAGTTGTGACAGGGGACCCAGGCCACCCTGATCAGTTTCCATATATAGAACAGTGGTTAGAAATTGCCCAAGTTAAGCCTCCAAGGGTCCTGCTCTGTGTTAGTGCTCAAGGACAGTGTAAGATTTTAGTCAGCCAGGAAAGGATACAGGCACCTCAGAAGAAACAGAGGCCACCAGTCTTCCAGCGAGATCCAGAGAAGGTTCTTCCGAAGAACTTGCCACCTCCATATGCTCCTCAGGCTCTTCCATATGCTCCCAGTGGTCCACCAGACCCACACATGGCACTGCCCTCAGTCTTGCCACCCCAAAGCCCAGAGCCTCAGCCAGACTCTCCAGAGCTGGTTGGCCAATGCCTGAGATTCAGTCGATCAAGGGCCCAAGCCACCAGTGGCCATGCAGATGATCCTCCGTGAAGTCAGTGGTCAATGGCTGACCAGATGGGACCCTACGAGAGGTAGGAAACAGTCTTTTATTATCAGCCTTTCACTACAACCCATCTCCTGAACTGGAAGCACCATATCCCAGCTTACTCTGAAAAACCTCAGGCCATGATTGATCTCCTGGAACTGATCTTTCAGACGCAGAGACCAACATGGGTTGACTGCCGCTAACTCCTCACTCTCTTCAATATTGAGGAGTGAATGAGAATTATGACAGAGGCTAGGAAGTGGTTTCAGAATCAGGCTCCAGCGGGCACCACCGTAAACAGAAAATGTGGTAAAAAGAAACCTTTTCAGATGATGCTCCCCCATGGGACACAGTGTTAGGACACAGAGGAAGTGACAAATCAGTTGGAGAAATATCACCAGGCTTTCCTCCAGGGAGTCCCCATTAACATGACTAAAACCTCAGAGGTCCTCCAGAAACCAGAGGAAAGTCCAGTCAACTTTTATGAGAGACTTTGTGAGGCTTTTATACCCCCTTTAATCCTGAGGCCCCAGGGAATCAAAGAATGGTTAACAGCTGCCTTTGTCGGCCAGGTTCAGCCTGATGTAAGAAGAAAACTTCAGAAACTGGAGAGCTTTGCAGGCAAGAATGCCACCTGAGCTTCTGAAGATAGCAATAAGGTCTTCGTTAATCAGGACTGAGGAAGGAGGCCGACAAGCGGCTGAGGAAGAAAGTAAAAGTCCTAGCAGCTGTCTTAGGACAAAACTCACTGAGGCACTGGCCTTGGTACTCCCAGATGTGGCAGGGATTCTAACTTGTTTGTACATGAGAACAACGGAGTAGCTCTGGGGGTTCTGACAAAAAAAAAAAAATTGGGCCTTGACAGAGACCAGTAGCTTACCTGTCAAAGCACATTGACCCAGTTGCACCAGGCTGGCCACCTTGCCTCAGAGCTCTCGCAGCCACTGCGCTGCTAGTTAAAGAGGCAGACAAGCTTGCATTGGGACAAAACCTAAATGCTAAGGTTCCCCATTCTGTCATCGTGTTCATGGATGTCAAGGGACAACACCGGCTAACTCATGCCCGGATGACCCAGTACCAAGGGCTCCTGTGCGAAAACCCACAGATGTGACTGGAAGCAAGAAAAACCTTAAACCCCGCCGCCTTCTTGCCTGTTACTGCAGAACATGACTCTGGGGTCCCAGAGTGTGATTGCCTAGAGGTTCTTGGTAAAGTCTATTCTAGCCACCAGATTTGACCGACAAGCCGCTGCAAAACCCTGACCTCGTTCTTGATATACAGATGGTAGTAGTTTCACAGATGAGGGCAAGAGACATGCTGGGTATGCAGCTGTATAGGACTATGAGACTAGAGAGGCAAAAGCCTTGCCTGAGAGATGATCAGTCCAGAGAGCAGAACTATGGTCCCTAGTCAGGGCATTAGACTCAGCAAGGATAAATGCATCAACATCTATACTGACTCGTGCTATGCCTTTGCCACTCTGCATGTACATGGGCCTGTATATAAGGAAAGAGGACTTTTAACAGCAGGAGGAAAAGAAGTAAAAAAATCAAGAAGAAATCCTAAAACTACTAGAGGTAGCTTGGGAGCCCAAAAAGTAGCATCACACACTGCAAGGGGCACCAAAAAGAAAAAGACTCAATATCTGAGGAAAACTGCCGAGCAGATGCAGCAGCTAGATAAGCTGCTAAAGAACAGACAGCACCGTCAAGGATCATGCTAGTCCCAGAAATAACTACACCCTCAACATACACAGCCCAGGAAAAGGAATGAGCACAAGAGAAAGGGTGGAATGTAACAAAAGAAGGATGGCGGGTGCTCCCAGATCACAGGATCTGTGTGTCAGAGCAGCTAGCACACCCGGCAGTACTTCAGCAGCATGAACTTACCTACCCAGGAAAACTGCTCTAGAAACCTTGTTGAGCCGGTTCTACCTGTTCCCTCCACTGCTGTCTCTCTGTGCCTCCCTCAGTGACAGTGAGCAACGCTGCCTCCTTTGTGTACAGAACAACTCCCAAAAGGGCCCTGAGGGGTCAGCAGGAATTCAACCTGTGGCCAGACTCCCTTTGAAGATTTAGAGGTAGACTTTACTGACACAGGACCAACCGGAGAGAATAAATATCTCTTAGTCTTTCCCTGCACCTTCTCAAGCTGGGTCAAAGCATACCCCACCCATAAAGAAAAGGCCAGAGAGGTGAGCAAGGCATCACTAAAAGATATTATCCCATGATATGGAATGTCATTGACTACAGGATCAGACAATGGCCCAGCCTTTGTAGCAGAAGTTGTGCAACAGGTAGCTAAGGCCATAAGCATCCAATGGAACTTACACGGGGCCTATCTGCCCCAGAGTTCAGGAAAAGTAGAACACATGAACAGAACCCTCAAACAGGCTATGGCTAAATTATGTCAGGAAACTATTCTACCCTGGGCAAACAAATTGCCGTTAGTCCTCCTATGGGTACATTGTGCCCCTAGAGCCAGAATAGGATTTTCCCATTTTAAGATTCTATGTGGTAGACCCCATCTCCCTTAAGTAGACCTAAGGGGAACCTAAAAAAACTAGAAGACATAGAAATCCAGAAACAATTACAGGGACTAGTAAAAATATCCTTGAATTACATAGATGGGTAACAGACTACTTGTCTCCATAGGAATAACTGTGCACCTTTACAAACCAAGGGATCAATTGTGGGTAAAGGACTGGAAAAAGAAACCCCTGAAGCCAACCTATAAAGGGCCCTATCCGGTCATACTACCCCCCCGCCCACAGCTCTTAAGGCTGCAGGCCTGAACACCTGGATCTACCACTCTCAGGTAAAAGCAGCCACCAGCTGACAGACCACTTGAGTGGAAGGAGGACCCCTCTGAACACTGTCCAAGCTGGACCACCCAACAACTGTCTCTCAATTGTCTCAGGCTGACATGCATTCTAGAAGAGATTTGTGGAGACCAATGACCCACCTGACTCACCCAACTCACTAGCAGACACCAAACCTGACTCTGTTTTTCCTTCTCATTTTGTTCTGGGCCCTGCTCCCCTTTGCTCTTATTCACCAGCACTGTGGTCCCCTCGCGTGGGTCTATTGCTTCTCACCCAACGCAGATTCTGTTACGGCAGACCCCTTTCTGCCACCATGCTGCATTAACATTATTGCTTATAGCTCTCCCCTTTATCCCTCCTGGTAGCTCAACAGGCAGGCTGGGATACCAGCCTTACAAATGTGGTCCATTAGAAGACTGTGAATGTTTTAACAAGAGTCAGAATCAGAATCTCACAGATTCATTTGCTCTCGGGAGCTCCTGGTTTGGAAACATCAACTGGCTATTGTGGGTCTTATTGCTGTTGGTGCCCTTCCTAGTATTGTTATTTGCACTCTCGTTTGGTCCCTGCATCCTGAACCTACTTATCCATTTTATCTCCTCTCACCTAGAGGCCTTAAATCTTCAGATGTTACTCCAGACCAGGTCACCAAACTGCCATTACAACCCCCTGGGTGAAGAAGACTCAAGCTGTTGAACCCCGCAACATCCCTGTTCTGCAGGAAGCAGCCAGAAAGACTCGTCACCCCTGTTCCCACTTTCAGCTTAAAGTCCCCTGTATAATCCCCTGTATAATCCCCAAGGCTGTAAAATCAGAGCGGGAAATGTGGCAGAAGACCTAGTCCCTGACCTCAGTGCAAAAATTAATCTACCAGGATTTTCCATGGTACTATGGACACTGCAGCTATGTCCTGTTCCACAGAGACTGAAGCTATGCCTTGTTATCGTGACCAAGGACAACCGAGTATCGCCTCTGTACTCTGCAGCTGCACATAAGTGATGAGTTGCTAGTAGAAATCACGTGTAGCCAAGGAGATGAACCATTACTTCACAGAGTATAAATGGAGCTCCTCTAGATCCCCCATTGCTGTTGCCCAACTTTGGGTAACAATACCCCTGGGCCAGCACTGGTGCTTCAATAAAGGGACTTTTTCTCTGCCTTTGAGTGATCTTCTTGCCATTTGGAGGATCTGCCATAAAAAGATAGAGGGCTATTTGCTCAGAGTTGAGATATATAAAGCTCTTGGGGATTATGGGTGATTTACAAGAACGCGTAGTCTGCACACTACAAATTAAGGAAGTCCACGCTGATTGATAAAGATGGGGAGGAAGATGGGGTGAAAGTTGTGGTGTACGTGTGTGACTACAAATAAAAAGACAATTATTTCATCAACACAATGGGTTTATTTGGAAACAACAAAAAAATGTAGCTTAGAAAGGACCCGGTCTTCTGGTGAGACTCAACATGTACTTCACAGATTCAAAGGCCAGTGTGGGGATCAAAGGAAAATTTCCCCTATTTTTCTGAGGTTCTTCACAGGCTGGATGAATGAACAAATTAACAGTAAGCATGATTAGTAAGAGAAATGCCCAAATTTAATAACATATCTATAGAGAATTTACATGGCAGTAAATTCCGAGGCAGTGGGGGTTGACCAATGATTGATATCCTGAGCAGAGGCATGGAAAGAGGATCTGGGCTGTTGGAAGGGAGAGGAGGAGGCTACCAGTGACTAGGACATAGATTTCTTAGAGAGGATTAGTAACAGATAAACTATCTGGAGAAAAGGGACAAAAACCATTTCTGGATTAGGAGTGGCAGATAGCTTCTCTGATTAAGGGTTTAGAGTTGGAGCTTCTTCCTTGCCTGTGGGGCTGTCATCCACTGTCCTTAACTCTTCGTTTTGACATGCCCTGGGAGCCAACTGCTTGCTAGATAATGCTGGAATGTGCCACACTGACCCTAACCAAGCGAGCACTCTGGCGAGCCTATGTAATGAAACCCTATAAAAACCTGTTAAAAAATAAACCCGGGGTCCTTGACCAGATCCACTGAGTTGGATGCGGCTCGGACCCCAGCATGCTGGAAATAAAGTTCCTTATGATTTTACATTATTGACTGGTGTGTGTATGCGTTTCTGGGAGGACGAACGCTGACCCTAACATTTGGGGGCTCGTCCGGGATCGATCTCCTCCCTTCTGGAACAAACCACACACGCACTCAGGCAACAGAGGGACTTAATCAGGTGGCACGTCGGTCGCTAAGACCAATCTGGGGGCCCAAATTCTGGGACTAGGACACCTAGGTGGACGCATAAGAAACGGTGACTAGTCGGGAAGTGTGGAGACGTCCCCACTGTCCCTCGGGTGAAAGAATCTGCTTCTGGTACGAATTGGCCGAAACTTGTCTGTCGTCTCTTCTTGTCGTCTCATTGTTATTTGTTATTATGGGTCAGGGACAGAGTACTCCCCTTTCTCTCTTCATTGACCACTTTTCAGATTTCAGGAAAAGAGGAAACAACCTGTCTATGGAGGTCAAGAAAAAGAAATTAACAACTTTTTGTTCTGCAGAATGGCCAGCCTTCGGAGTCGGATGGCCCCCACAGGGAACCTTCGACCTCGGCGTCATCGCCAAGATTCGGAAGAAAACTCTCCTCACCAATCTGCAAGGACATCCAGACCAATTCCCCTATATCTTGGTTTGGCAAGATATGGTAGAAAACCCCCCTCCTTGGTTAAAACCTTTTCTGTCT